>JAWWTY010000077.1:146544044-146587313 GCA_035222235.1 Margarornis squamiger | reverse complement strand
GAAGAGAAGAGAAGAGAAGAGAAGAGAAGAGAAGAGAAGAGAAGAGAAGAGAAGAGAAGAGAAGAGAAGAGAAAAAAAAGGAGAAAAGAAAAGAAAAAAGAAAAGAAAAGGAAAAAGAAAAGGAAAAAAAGAGGGGAGGGGAGGGGAGAAAAGAACAGGGAAGGGAAGGGAAGGGAAGGGAAGGGAAGGGAAGGGAAGGGAAGGGAACAAGAGAATAGCCTATTTTAGTTGGAAGGGACCTACAGTGATCATCCAGTCCAACTGTCCAACCAATTCAGGGCTGACCAAAAGTTAAAGAATGTTATTACAGTCATTATCCAAATGACCTTAGGCCCTGCCAGGCTCTATGAAGCCTCTTCCAGTGTTTGACCTGACCTCTCAGTAAAGAAATATCCCACCCCCATCAAAATTCCCCCCGCAAGCATTGTGAATTAGGAACAATCAATGAATTAGAACTGAGCCAGAACTAAAACAATGGCAAAACTCCCTGTCTGTATCAGAGAGAAGAGCCCAGGGATGAATGCCTGGTTCAATCAAAATGAAGTGACCACTATATGAAAATGCATATTTCATGGGCTACCTGTGACTGACAATGCACCAAAGATATTCTGGACAGTCTGCCTTGTTAGTAAACTCTGTCTATTCCATTTAGGGGACTGGAGTGGCTGTGGCAGTGTTGTCTACAACAGAACAATATTCCATTTCTGTTTTGTTTGATATTGTTTCATACAAGGCAGCACAGTCTCAGCTGAAAACTGCATTGCTATTCTTATAACAAAAGAAAGATCTCTCATTTTAGGTGAGGTATCCATTTGCATTAAGAATGCCCTGGTGATGTGGGTACACAGACACGCTTAATCTGAGGGAAAGGTTGAGCCTCTGGGAAGCCTTAGCTCATCTGTCTCAGAATAAAAAAACCTAAAAAACCAAGTCTGGGCTGCAGCAACACAGTGGGACAGTATTTTATCTGCCATGCTGGGCAGCAAACCTGCACCTATGATGGTGCACAGGAGGGCTGTAAGAGCGAGAACATGCCTCTGGAATGGATTTAGAGATAACAAGAAATCATCTTAATGCGACTGTTGAATGTACAAGGGATCCAGTAATAGTTGTCACAGGTACACTTTCATTAACTCCCGTTAATTTAAAAGCTTGGTGTTTGCAGGAATCTTTTACGGGCAAGAAGAAGTCAAATTGAATAAAAAATAATCCTGCTGGAGAGCAGTGCTGCTGCTTCCCCAGGAGCTGCACAGCACAGCCTGAAACCACCTGCACTGATCCCCCCAGCCTGGTCCTGCAGCCCCTCGATGGGCCAGACAAGCACTGACAGTTCCTGCAGTGCCATCCCAGTGTCACCCATTATTCCACCTTATCTCTACAGCAGGGACCCCCATGCTCACTGTGTACAAACAGGGTTTGGTGGGACCTGTTCAGTCATCAAAATACAAGTGACAGCACCCACCTTTTCCCTCTGTTCCAGGTGAGACAGCAGGCACAGCCCAGACTTGCAACAATAATGTTCTTCCACCCAGGAACAATCCACGTTCATATTTATTGGGAAAAAAAAATGAATAGGTGGTTTAGTACCCAAACCTGCAACAAAATACCTGAATTACATAATCAGGATGTAACTGTCCTGAAAGTTAATAAGGTATTTTATCTACCCAATGGATTATCTGCTCAAATCAATAAACACACCACGAAAATTAGGAATTGCAAACAACAGCCCATAGCTGAAACTTGTGATGGCTGAGTGAGGAAGACAGACCATTGTTTCGACATAGGGATGCCCCACTTCCTACCCCACTCCCCAACCTCCACCCCACTATAAACGTGTAAACAGACATTTACACTAAATTCTGGCAGGGAACAAGGAGCAGAGCTGACCCAGCTACCTGTTGGTTGACTTTTCAACATCTTGCTGAGCCCTTCTCCTGGTTTTTCTGTGGGAAATTCAGCTGTGTGTAAGCCTTCATACAGATCCAGGCATTTCAGGGGACAAATGCTGGGAAGGCTGGAGGAATTTTGGTGCCATTATGGAGTATTCCCATGGCTGCAATAGGAAATGCCTTTATTAGTGGAAGCAGGATGAGGGGTGACGACACAGAAAGGAAAAATATCTGGGTTCAGGAAAGGTTCATTAAAGAAAAATAACCCAAGCATTAGATACTCTCTGTGCTGTGAATCATGTACATTTCCAGCTCAGAGTCAGTGGTGTTCCACGTTCCTCAGGGAGTGTGGTGTAACACGGTGCTGAGCTTTGGGCACAGCTGAGGGGTTTGGGGCTAAATGGGCCATAACTGCTTTGGTTAACTTGTCCTTTCAGCCTGCCATTGAGACTTCTGTCACAAGGGAATTACTGGGAAGCTATTCCTATGTGGTTAACCAAAAATTTCTGTTAATGAGGAAATGATGATCAGATGGAAACTGTGATGATTGAATGAAAATCAGTTGGTGATTCAGCAATAATCAAATGCTAGTTAAACAGTGATTTAACAATGAATTGACAATGATTTGACAAATATTTAACAGTGATTAAATGATGGTTTGAATGATTTGACAGTGATTTAGAAAGTGATTTAAACATGGTCAAACACTCTACTATTTACTGCATTTCAAATAATTAAGCTATATCTGGATATATATAAATGGTGTTAGCATAAAAAATACTTTTAGGGCCAGTGTAGAATATTGCTTATCTCCTAGATATCAGATGTTGGGTAAGGGGTCTCTCAGCCTCGAGAAGTAATGTTGAGAAGTATCTCTGCTGAAAGGGTAGATCACTGCTGTGCAGCCCACAGCCATGCAGGAGCCTGGGGGGCTCAGAGAACTTACCAATATTTATAGTGTAAAGTGATTGATTGTAGTCAACAACCCCTCTATCTCTAATTTGGTCTATGAGCAGCTGTGTAGCTGTGGCAGTTTGAGTGCCTGGACCCAAGTATTGTTCACTCACTCAGAGTGGGGGCACCTGTCACCATGTCCTGTGTCCTTTCTGCCCTGAGCATGGGTGACCATAAGGTGGCCAGACTTATGGTAGCACCAACAGGATAAATAGGTGGGCCATAGTGAAATAATTTGAAACAAAGAGCCAGAGAGAAATGTGGGGAAGGAGAAGAGAATAAAACATCACCTGCATGGCATGTGGAGAGATGCAGTCCTTTGTGGAGTGCAGGGAGCTTGCCTTAAAGTTGCCTGAAAGCAACCTAGCAGGCAGCCTCAGCCCAAAGCCTCAGGTGGTGGGGTTCCACGAGCTTCTCCCTGGAGGTTCAATCCTACATGCAGCAAAGCTGATTTATGGGTTTGGAGGGAGAGGAAGTGCAGGATGTAGCAGGGACAATGGCCTGGACCCAGGAAAGGGCTATACCTCCCTTCCCCAAGCTGGTGTGTGAAGAGTGTTCTGACCCTGCTCCCAAAATTGGCCCTGCCTGTAGTTTCCATGCCTCCCTGTGTCAGTGTTGGGTCTCTGGCAGGACTAGGACTTATATGGTGGGGCAGAAGATGCTCTGGACTTGTGGGGTGGATGTCTGAGTCCAACGGGGAAGTGTGTGGCACTCTCTGCCTAGGACATCACAGAGCTGGGGGATTTCTGTGTTATGGTTTTAAATGGAGGCACAAAAAGTATGTTTGGTGTTGTGGAAAGATGGCTAGGGATAAAATTAGAGGAAACTGAGAAATTATATACACATCCTGATGGAAGTTATAATGGTATGGAAATCACAGGGTAAAATGAAGCTGCCACTCCCTGCATGGAATGGGGTTGGCAGGCTCAAAACCTATTCCACGGTGATTCCCCATACACATAATCTGCAACCCCAAGCACCTGCTAAGGAGGATGGAATGGAGGGTGGAAGACACCCTAACCAGGCTGTGTTGAAATCCTTGCAAGGAGGAGAACTTGATGGTACTTTGTAGCTGATAAACCACACAGCACCTGTTAGGCACAGGACAGAGGGGAAGATGTCCTGCTGCTAGGTGAACGACTGTGGCAAAATTTCTCTCCTTCAATGATCTTGGCTTTTTAGAACTTAATTGTATATTAATGCACACCTCTATCCCAAAGTTCCACCCCCCACCCGAAGGTACCACCACCCTTCATTGATATGTGCTCTGTATTTTATTGATTGTGTCTTTTAAGAGAGAGGTGAGGGCTTTTTGCACCAATCAGTAACAAAATATGTATGACTAGAGTCACTCAACCTCCACCTAAACACAAATAAATAGTATAAAAATAAACTGAGAATGGGGAGAAGCTGGGGAAGACTCCATTGTAACTACTGGGATCAGCTGATGGGCTGAACTTCTCCTCCTCCATAGGGACACATGTTGGGTAAGAGCCATACTCTATGTATGGTAATAATTTTATTTTAGAGCTTGTCTGTGTATTGTTTTAAATACATTTTTGCAGTCCGATACTATCACTGGCAACCCTTGAACCTTAGCCTGTCACAATTTTTTATTAATAAAGAGAATTATTCTGTAAACTCTTAGTGTGAGTCCTTCACAGGCGCTGGGAGTCACCAGCAGCGCGGAACATACTTGAGTAAAGTGGAAAATGCACTGAGTGGTCATAAAGTGGAGGACCTGCTGAGGGGTCTTCCTTTTGCTGTTGGAGTGTGTCTCTGAATCAGTCAGCTGAACCATCCTCTGATCCAGCTGCTCTGTTCAGTGAAGGGTCCCCATAACAGGATGCTGACAGACTGGTTGGACACCAGGGGCTAGGCTTTCATGGGGCACTGACAGACAAATCAAACACTAAGGGTTGAGGAAATCTCTGCTTTTCATGTGACAGGTGTCTTATGTATGTCTTTGTCTTCTTTTTTTTTTTTTTTTTTTTCTTTCTTCTTTTTACTGGGAAGCTTTGGGGACACTGTAGGCTATTCCCATAAGGATGTGTCTGGGTCTTGTTTTCTTTTCAGCCTATTCATCCTTCCCCTCACCATTCCCACTCATTGTAAGGACAGACTTGGAGCAGACACACAGAAAGAAATGGTGTCTTTCCACACACATCACAGAAGTTTGGAGATGCTTCTAGCTGGGCACACCTGGAAAAAGTAAAGGGTCCAGGGCTAGGAGTTTTTATGTGATAAACCAGGTACTTGTTATCACAGGGGAAGGCAATACATATATATGAGTTTTTGGGTGTTTTCTCTGTGGTATATCCATGGCATCTCCTTGTCTTTTGTTGACCTTCACATCATCACTAGCTTGAGCAGAAGCTCACATGGGCTGTGAAATGGTAAATGTGGGTTGAGAGACTTCTCTGCATAAGAAATAGCTGAGATTTCTTGTTCCTGAAGGGGAAAGTTGAGATGAAATTCAATGGCTGTTATATGTTTTATATATCCATTTGCAGGTAATATCCAAATAAGGGTAAGAGTTTAACATCAATGAGGCTGATGGATTTATTGACAGATAGAGCAATATTTTAATGCTAAAAATGGTGTCTGGGGAAAGAACTTGACAAAGAAAACTGGGTCAAAAAGTTACCTCACAATGAGGTATGAAGTAATGATTGACACAGTTAATCTAATTTTTCCTTCAGGTACTGGAGCTTTCCCATGGCTTATCCAGGCATGGTAGCCTGAAAGACACTGCTATCTCCTCTCCAGCTGTTGTGTTTTTCATTCCTTCCATTTCTGACTCATTCACAATTCAGTCTAGCTGCACTTGCCATCTGGAGTGACAGTGCCCCTTTGCAGATGGGTGCCAGGACCCTCTGTGTCCACAAGAGCGAAAAGGAGGACCCTGTATGGAGAACTGGCAAAGACCAAACTGCAACAGGGAGACCAGGCGAGCTTGACCCCAGCACCTGAAGAGTGGATTGACATCCCTCTGAGAGCTTCTGGTCTGCAGGCTGAGCATGAGATCAGACATCTCAATGGAAAACAGCTCTGAGAAGCCTCCTGTCTTTGTGGAACTCATCTCACCATAGACTGTGACTCCCACAAAGCATCTCAGTAGGGGAAAAGGCTGCTCATCCAAACCTTTCTCCCACATCCTCTAATGCTTTGCCCCAGGCTCAGTAGGAGCCTCAGAGCCATCTGCAAACTGGAATCAAATCCATCTTCTCTTGCAAGGGGCTCTGTCAGGCACAGCCACCCCGAGGCTCTGGGTTTCATTCACCTACACCCAACTTTTCACCATCCCTCTCCTGGCCTCGGGTGCAGAAGACAACCCTTCCTTCTGGGGCTGTCCCTTGGTATATCTGGCAGTTTGGGCTTCATTTCTGCAGACAATGAGAGGTGACAGCCTGTGAAAGGGCCGTGCAGGACTGCATCTCTCTAAACACTGATTTTTGCAGCAAAAGCACTTGCACTGCAAGAAACTCCTGCAGGATTCAGACCCATTGATGGATCACAAGTAATGCAAGTGTCACAGGGTCCCTCTGCTAAAGCTGGAGGGAGCCTGTCCCCAGTTAAGGAGCAGCTTTCTGAGCAAGCTGTAAAGGATTTCTCAGCCTTGCAGGGTCTCGTCTGTACGTGGCAGAGTGGCTGGCACGCGTGTCTCAGCAGGGTGAGTCACACCTGTACTCCACTTCGGAACACAAGGCATTACATGCAAATGTTCTGGGGCGTTTTTGGCAAGCAGCTTCATACTGGTACCCCCTCTGCCTCTCCCCTTAGCTACAGCACCTTGTGTAACTGAGAAATATGGCATATTTATCCCATTCCTCAGGCTGTCTCTATGCTCTTTCACTGTACCTTGGAAACCAAACTTCTATTCTTGCCAACAAATCACTTTCAGACGAACGGGGGAGTGTGTGGTAGCTTGGATTTCTTTTTTATATTTTTTTTAAGAATTTTTTTTGCAATCTAAGTAAAGACTTTAGGATCTATTTTTAAAGATTATATCCCCCCCCTCCACCCACTATGCTGCAACAACTGAACACTTTGGCTTGATGAGAATATTCGTAAAGCAGTCACAATCTGTAGGGTGCACTTCTTAAAACTACATTGCATAATGGGGAAAGCATAACACTACAAAATGCAGTGGGGGCTGGGATTCTCTGTAGTATGGGAATGAAAAAGTCATGTCTTCAGCCAGGATTGATCACCAACTGGTTCACAATAACCCACCCCCTGACCTTTCCTGCTTTTGTCTCCCAGATATAAATCTATCAATCTTAGAGTATGCTAGACCATGGTTAATACAATGTTTTGTGGGAAATGTACCTGTTTAAACAATCTCTTTCTCCTCCTTGATATATTTTGGTATTTAAGGAAACCAATAAGTACAGTAATGGCAATGAGACGCCTGTAAGATGATTTGAAAAGTGCGGTTTTATCATTAGAGTCTGGGGGAATTGCATTAGCTCTAATAAAATCCCATAGGACTGCAGTGAGGGCAATAACTTTAAAATGTTTTTATTAGCAGCAATGCCAATTCTATTCTGAGATCTGCAGTGTTAACAAATTAGACATAAGAAAAAAATTCCATTTGATTCTGTTGAAGACTACAGCATTCAAGGAAAAATATAGCACTTTCTAGATTTTATTAAAAGTCCTTGGGAATCAGCCACCCACCCGGGGTGCAATGAGTGATTAATGCTGGTTGTGCTATTTATCGCTTAAAATGTAATCACAAGCTGATTATTTTGTTTAACACATTTTTTGTGATTTGATTAAGGAGCTGCATGGACTTAGATTCAAAGGAAAACACATGGAAGAAGAGTTGAAAGACAAAGGTTGCCCCTAGGTAAGGATGTTCTTGGGACCTTGGTATAACCAAATATCTCTGATTAAGCTTCAGCTTTTTCAATGCTTTAGGCTACTGTGTGTTTGCATCTATCCTAAGGGAAGTGGGCTAAATTGATGAGGGTAGTGAGTGAATATGGCCTTATTCTGCAGACCTCAGTGCAGCTAAAAGAAGTAACATTGCACTTCAGGTGTCCAGAGCACGTAGGAAAGGGGGGGAGAAAAAGTGAAGATTTTATGTGATATTTAAGTTTTGAAAAACAAAGATGTTCATTCTGAACTGAGCTCCCCTCTTTGAACAACCACTCAATGGAAGTGCCTTAGGATACAGAACACAGGAACCTTCGGATAATAGTAATAAATGAATAATGTGCTGTGGCTCTATGTGTTAGTATATAATGAAGGGCATTGAAAGACCTGCAGGTGTGACTATCACTGCTACTGAGAACGGGTAGCAACCACGGCACCACCAAATCCTGGGATGGGTGTTTTCTAGGCCATTGTTTCTGATTCCCTGAGCTAATCTGTGCTGGCCTACAAGAGGCTGGAGGCTCTCTGTTTGGAACAAGGTGAAAAAAGATGTTTTCCTTTTCAACAACTTTCTGTCTTTCTTCTTTCTTGAGTGTTTTTTGTCTGGGGTTTTTTTGGTAGGTTTTTCTTTTGAAAGGCTGAGAAGTGACAATGACAACTGAGATGTATTCTCCAGAGGTGCTAGATATCAAGGTCTAGAAGGAGCCTTGTGAGAACCAAGAGGTGGTTTTGAATGACCCACAGAAAAGCCACGAGGTATATGTTTGAAAGTCTGCTGGCCTTATGGTGGGAATTGCAGGGAGCAGAGGAGGAGGCCATGTCTGCGCGTGAATGCAAAGCAGTTGATGTGAGAATGGAAGCTTATCCTAATTAACTGAGTGAAAGCAAATTCAATTTGTCTGGCAGCATGTGCATGTTGAATTCAGTTTTTCTAATAATGGTTTGAGTTTAACCCTGTTAAAGGACTGGGATCCAGGACATAATGCCTGGAAGTAGATGGGACACTTCACCAGTGAGGTGTCTGTCCCTGTCTGAGGAGGAACTCAGAAAGAAACCTAAAACTAAAGATGAGGCAAGGAATTCCCAACTCTCCTCTGTTGTGTGACAACTAGTTTTAGAAACAGAGAGACTGACTATGTCAAGCTTAAAAGATGGTCAGGGTTCACAGGTCCACAGACATTAAATAGTCTTTGGCCCTTTTTGGTGTTGCTTGGGCTGAGATGACATCAAACATGTCGTGTTCAACCTGCTGGCTGGAGGACAGCAGAGAGGATTTGACAGGCCTTGAAAGTAGCTGGTGTTTGAGCCTGACAGCTTAAAAGGAGGTGAACTTATTAACACAAAAATCAATCTTTTATTGAGTCCTGTCATTCATAGTCTCTTTGAAAGCTATTTGATTTGGAGGCCGTTCTTTTGGTGTTTTCTAAAGTGGTTCTTCTGGAAGTTCCTCTTGGCTTCCCAAGCACTGGATGAGATTTTCTTTCTGAGCAAATGTCTCCATCTGTTCTTTTCATGCTGAATCCCTTCCCCATCACTGCTCCCTTGCCCTCTGTCGTTCCTCCCACCTTCCACTGCTTGTCACTTTTTGGATGCTTTTCCTTGCTAGGGCAAACACACAACATCAGCATGACCTGAGGACTTTGCAATGCAATGCTTCTCTCCAAGTAGCTCTCTTTATGTGTCCCATACTCCTTGCCTCCAAGACCTTCCCAAAACACCACTCTCCCAGTGTTGTCCTGCCTCACCTCAAGTACCGTGTGAAGTTTTGGACACAACAGTATAAGAAAGATATAAAGTTATTAGACAGTGTCCAGAGGAGGGTTATGAAGATTGTGAGGGGCCTCGAGGGGAAGCCATACAAGGTGTGGCTGAGGTCACTTGGCTGGTTGAGCCTGGTGAACAGGGGACTGAGGAGAAACCTCACAGCTTCATCACAAATGGAGGGCAGACACTGGTCTCTTCTCTGTGGTAACCAGCGACAGGACCCCAGGGAATGGTATGATGGTCCTTGCGGGTCCCTTCCACCTCAGACTATCCTATGATTTTATGGTTCCTGGATTTCCCACCAGCATGCATTTTGTCCTGCATTTTCCATTTTTTTCACTCCAGACATACAGAAATTCATCTTCTTTTCACATTGCATCCAGTCAGTGACTCCCCTTGCTCCAATGGATGGCATTAACACTTCTAGCTGGACATTTTGTAGGTGCTCCACTCTCAGACTGCTCCCCCTGGTTCATAGCTGCTTCTTGACTAGAATATCTCATGCTGGACTGTTGACCAAGATGAACAATGCAGAACTTTTTGTCTTCTCTCTCTCAGGTCTAAAGCAGCAGTGTTTTTCCCACCACTTAAACCCACAACTCGGGTACCACATTTGAGTTTGGCCATCCTTCCCTCTCAGATCCTGCCCTTGCCAAATAACCAGCCCCCCACACTGATGCACTGCTTGCAGTAACAGCTTCACTTGACAGGTTTTTTTCCTGGCTGAAGCTTTTAAGGTAAGAGAGAATCCAGCTCTTTCAATTTGTGATGGGAAATGCCTTGAAGAATTTTGGATGTCATTAAAATAATAGATGGCATCGATTATTTCTCCCTAAAGCACAAAGTAAGGGACATCTTGCAAGAAACATCTCATCTCAGGAGGTGGCCAACACAACGTCCTGTTGAGAAATGAGTTAAAACCCCAAAATCAGAGCTGCCCTTGGCATAATATGGCACGAGTCTGCTTAAGGCAAAGGAAGAGCTCAGACTCAAACCAGTTAAGTCTTTGGTCCCCCAGAGACTTCATTCAAGCTTTATATGAGACTGGTTTTGCACTCGAAAAAAGCCAGACATTTATATCCAGGGTTTCTGTTGTTTTTGTTTTGGTTTATTGGCTTGTTTGGGGATTTTTGTTTGTTTGTGGGTTTTTTTGCAAAGAGCAAAATAACATGGAGAAAAAAAGCTGCTAACAGTGGCACAGAGAACTCTTGTAACAAGCAAGGAGCCCAACAGAGGCTCAGCTACAGCAGGGGTGGATTTTTTGAGACAGTTATTGCATCTTGTATGCGATCAAGAGGCTTCTGGGGCATTGCATGGCCCAGAACGGGACCTGGGGAGGGTTCTTTGGGGAACAGGACGTGCTGATGCTCTGCTGACTTTGGCTCAGTGGAAACACGACAGAAGCAGGATTTCCAGATGCTCTTCTCTTTGAGATTACCCCATGCACAGGGTGCTGCTGAGATGTGCATAAGTTGTCTGCAGTGGGGGATCCAGAAGTGTGCTGGGATCAGTCAAATAAATCCAAAACCGTAACTGAGAACCAGAGAGGGTCATGCTAGCACTGACTACTAAATAGTAAGGCAGGAGAGTGAGAGATAAGAAACCAGAGAGTCTCATTTATTGTTGCTTAAGAGAGAGGAAGGCATGTTCAACACTGACAAATTTGCTATTTTTTTTTTTGTTATTCCTTTTTTCTAAAGCTGGAGAGGCTGTTTCAAAACTATTTCCTGCAGAACTGCAAGGTGCTGGAACAGAGGAGATGGCTGTAATTTCCAGCAAACCCAAGCAAAGAATTGTTATCGACGAGGCTTCTGCCAGACCATTAAAAAACCCAGCAGCCATTTTTTCACTCCTGATATTGTGTGAGATAATGGAGCCAGCCGTGGTACAGACGACTCCTGCCTCATTATTCTGACACCATGCTCAATAGATTCAAAGAAGTAGCTGATGGAGATGGGACCAGAGGGCCTGCAGGGACAAACTGATGCACTGGGGCCACCCAGGTAAAGCCAGGGGGCTCAGGCTGGAGACTTGTGCTAAGAGATCTGCTTGGGCAGCCAGAGACCAAAACCGTGGCAAGGATGGGTCGTGGTGGTGGTGCAGTTAAGTGATAAAAATGACCCTGGGCCTCTCACTGATGAGATGACAGAACTGCTTCTCTCTTCCTTTGAGAAACCAGTTTCTAAACCATGAGTAGTCTTATCCCCTCTAAATGATGGTTTAAACTCTTTGTAGCTCTTCTGGCTACTTTAGCAAACAGCATTCATCTCATATGATGGCTTAAATTATTTTAAAGCATGACTTGTTAGGAAAACTGAGGCCTTTTTTAATTTTCTAGTGGGAAACTGCACTAGGAGACTTTGGTGGAGGATGTGCCTGTGTAAGGACAAGGTTCCTCAGTGAAACTCAATGATTTGTGACCCTACCCCCTCTCTGATTTGATACTGCACCAACTGAAATTATGGAAAACTCCTAGTCAGGTTAGATGAAATCCCTAAGGAGAATGGTTTTGAGATAGAAGTGTGGTTCACAAGGCCCTTTCCCTTTGATGTCTCATTAGGATTCCTTTGAAAGGGGTTTGACAGGGGCATTTCTCTTGTAAGCCACAATATAGGATACAGTTCAAAACAATAGTGAGTGGATCAGTTGCCCTCTCCTGTGTGATCAGAGGGATCCAAGACATGGACAGATAGTCTCAGGGCATCTCACTGCTTAGATGTCCACATCCTCCTAGCCAGAGCCTTTGTTCTAGGCTCAGGGGTGCAATGAAGATGTGGTTGGTCATGCATGCTAAATTATCCTCTCATCCTGTAGGTGATCCAATTAAGCCAAATTTGAAGAGAACCAGAGAAGTTCATGCTCTGCCTTGCTGTGCATGAAGTCAGCAAGTTAATAATGAACATTGATCTCTAGGGCTGTCAGTCTGTCTAGGACTGAGTGGAAGAGTTTTCAGATTTTTGTTTCCTCACATCATTAGGTTTCATACTGCAAGCAATAAACTCCCTAGCCTGAGAGTGAAAACACTAATTGGAAACCTCTTTTACATTTTGGAGAACTTGATGGTCTATTCTTTATATATTTCTATTGTTTCCCCCAAAAAATTCCACCAGTTCTTCCAGTTTGCTTTTCCCCTTTTCTGATTTTCTGAACTTTCCTATCATTTAGACTCTTTCTTCTGCCTTCCTTTCATCCCCTCTTCTCTTTTTTCCCCCTCTCCCTCCCTTTTGCTGCCAGAGCAACAAAAACCTTCAGAGCAGAGGGAATTTACACAGTCAAGACTCTAAACATACAGTGATACTAAAGTTTTTCCTATTATTTATAAATATAATATGAGCTCTTCTCGTGCTTACACCCCCATTTTGGGTGTGTTAATCTAGTATCTTCTTCCCCTTTTCTGGGGCTGTGATTTCCCAGATCTGTTGGCTTCATTCCTACATCTTCAGCCTTGTAAGATCAAAAGAATAGCCCTTGGCTAGGACTGAGTGACAATATCCAGGACAAGAATTTTCACCCTTCAGTGCCATGTTCAAGAGTTTCTCTCTCCTCTTTCTTGTGTGTTTCTTCCTTCATCCTGTGTTTACTTTCCAGATATCTCGGTTTTATTGGTCCCTACAACTCTAAAGTACTGTGGTAGTTTGTAAAGCCAATCTTTTCAGGATAGTTCTCCATGTAATGTATCATAAGTGCAAAAACTGGCCCTGGGCATGGGTGTTTTGAAGGCAACAATAATATTAAACCTTGAGACAGTTTTGTTAGCCTGTGGTTTTTGCATTAGTGAAAGAAGATGCAACACTTGCCCTCCTGCTGTTGTGGGGTGGTTGTGGTTAAACATGCTGGCAGTGTAGTGCCCAGTGACAAAAAGCCACATTTCTGTCTGGCTTAAACACAGGCTTGGAAAATAATAACGGGAGGTAAAGTGTGACTAAGCACTTCTAAGGGCTGTCATGCTTGACACTGAATGCGGCTGGTCATGCCCTTAAAGTCCTTTTTAACACAATTACAGTGTTGCTCATTATTTGGAGCTCTAGAAAAAGCAATAAATTGTTATGTTCTTACAAAGGTAACTAGATGCTCAGGTATGCTCTTATTCCTCCTGCACAGGACCCTTGAGGAGCCCTCTCTGTCATGGCCAGGTTGGACCCATGATATTCAGTTTAGGATTCCAGCTTCTCTCTCAGAGATGCATATTTTATAATGAGCTTTGTTTCGTCAAAGTCTTCAGGTTTGTGCCTAATTATTTCCAAAGTCAGTGGCACGTGCCTTCTGTATATGACAAAAGACACGCTGGTGCCATGAGCACTGCAGAGCAGTAGTTGGGGAACTTCCAACACCAATCCCAAGTGGTATCCTGTGGTCACTGCTGTCCCAGTCAGGGTATGGTTGATAGGAAGCAGTGCTTGATCTGCCCCTGTTATTAATGATCAAGAAGAAATCTCTCTCCTTTGTGAGTCTGGGCTGGGCTGCAGAATGAGCCATACAGGAAACTTGACTTTAATTTTCTTTTCAATCCCCATGTTCAAATCTCCATGACTGTGATTCATTACTGCAAAATGACTCTGTTCTACCTTCATGTGTTGTAACTAGATTAATATAGTCATTTCACATATATTGGTGATGATGGCCAGTGCTTAGCACACCTGGGATTGAATTAAAAGCTGCTAGATCTGAGAGCATGAGTCATGCATACAGGCTGAGCTCGGGAGCCAACCTTTGTAGCTGTGGCTGAGAAACACATCTCTTGTGGCTGAAGGAGGTGTGAGGCCCCTGTGCAGAACTGGATGGTGATCTCAGCTCACTCCATTTATGTCTTACAAAGGGGAGTTACTGCCTCAATGCTGTCACATTTGTGGGACTGAGAGCCCAAGCATGTGGGCATGCTGGGTTTGGGGGCACTGATTCCCCCCACCCTCTGTCAGGCTTTCTGGAAAGGATAAATACATTTGAGATTAGCTGCATGAACAGGTGAATTCTTCTTCTACTCCAAGTGCTGCTGCTAGTACCACTAGGGAGACAGGGAGAAGAGATCTGTGTGAAAATACATCCCTCACAGCAGGTCAAAACAATCATAGAATCATAGGATATCCTGAGCTGGAAGGCACACACAAGGATCATCGAGTCCAACTCCCAGCCCTGCAGAGCACAGCTCCAAAAATCACACCATATGCATAAAACTGGATTTCATTTGGAACAGCTCAGAAACACAGCTTGTCTTTAGTGTCTGAGGAATAACTTAAGCAATTAAGAGAAGGTGATTTTATCTCTTCTGGACAAAGCCACCCAGAAGCATCCCCCTAAGCTGGGGGTCATGTGAGTTAAAGCGCTATTTGTAATCATGTTTTCAGTGTTCTGTGGCACAGGTCCAATATTTTTTGCAAACCACAAGCAGCAGAAATCACTGTGAATTTTTAAATTAATTATCTCTTTTTTTTTTTTTTTTTTTTTAATGGATTAGGCTGCTTTTGGATGCAATGGATTCAGGTTCATTTTCAGCTTGTAGAATGTGAGCTTAAGCTATCACTGACTTCTTTGACTCTGTGGAAATAAGAATAAAACATGGCCCTTCATGTCCTCAATGGCTCAAACTGAATTGAAGTAGATGATTATTTAAGGTTCAGAGCAGGTTAGCTGTTTCCTGTGTTTTACTGACAAGGCTCTCTCTTTCTCTCTATCTCTTACTTTTCTTTCCTCTGCACTCTGGCCAAGCCCTGGGAAAAAAAAGACATGCCAAAAATAAAACCAAACACTTGGATTATGTACATTCTTACCCAAAACAGGGTGGGAGTACTAGAAATCCAGCAAAAAAATATATTCTCAGAAGCCAAGTGATCTGGATCGTCAGCTAAGCTTAGGAATTACTTAGTGACTGTTTAATGTTTACTGTCACTATGGGCTTTGTTTGTTTGCTTAAAGCTGAAGTGTTTGAGCCTGGAATGGGCTTATGTTTGTTAATAAGGAGATAAAATTTTCAGCAGAGAGACACACTGAAAAAAATCACTGCTGCAGCGTGGCCCTATCCATCTATGATGGATGCAACCTACAGATCTGAACCTGCTGTGGAATGTTAGCATTCCAGCACAATTATTAGCTTTCTAGCCATTTTTTGCTGTCACTGAGAGCCTCTGGTATTTGGGATCAATCTGTAACAACTTCTAAAATCTGCTCTTTGTGTCCTGGTTGTTTCTGCTGGCTGTTTCTAATTCCTGTGTGCAGAACTGCTGTGGAAAATATCTCAGTCCAGACTCAGCCACCACAGACCAAGACAGCCTTTTTTTGCAGCAAAAGACTGGAGCACTTTCTACTGTTGCATTTAACTAGAAGTCACTCTCTCTGTTTTTTTTGTGGCAGAAAATCAATGCCATAATAGCTATTCCTTTTTGGCAAGAGACTGATAGCATTGGCCAGCACCCAGAATAATGCAAGCTGGAGATACAGAGCTCTGCCAATGTACCTTAAATCTCCTGACCTTCAGCATCTCAAGATTTCCATCCCTGAGAAGAGACATTTCAAGAGAAGAGATTGATAATTCTGCCTGGCTGCGAGACAGTGTCCAAGACAGAACTCCAGTGGGAAACTGAAAACCTCCTCTGTGTTGCTGCTTCTTTCACAGTAAGGTAAATAATGGCTGATGCCACAGAAGCCAAGGGAACTGATTGCTGAAACTAGGGCTAAAGACAGCAAAATCAGTCCTCCCAGGCATGTCCTGGCGCCGGGACTGCGCTGCACTGAGTTTGCTCACAAATGTCTGCTGGATGAAAATGGGCATGTGCTTGGGGGGATTTTTCTGCCCCTGTGTTTTGGAGAGGGACTCCTTGTGGATGCTGATATGCTGTTCCCCTGTGGGCTACCCACTTTGGGGCAGGCTGGGTCCCGGACACTCCGAGCCAGCTGGGCTCCCTGACCCTTGCATATTCGTCACAAGACTGCAGCTGCAGTTCAGCATCCCTTGGCTTCTGGGAGTGCACCCTGTGCAGATTTTACCCTGAATAACCTGCTGTGTTGCTGATGTGCCAAGGTAAACTCGCCCCGTTCTTGAGACATTAACATTTCACTTCTTGCTGAACGGGAGGGTTTGGTTGACTAGTCAAAGCACGGCTCTGGGAGCCCAAAGCGCTGACATCTCAGTCCGCCTTGAGCGATGACTTACCGCATGACCTTGTCCCAGGTGCTCTGCCTTTATTTTTCCTTCTGTAAAAATGGGTTTGTGAGTTCTCAGGAATCCACCTTTCCAAGACTGTTTACTAACATGCAGAGCAGTAATTTTTCCCGTTTACTGCTGACTTGACTTGTTTCATGAACTGGAGTGGGCTGCTGGATGTAATGATGGAAAAGAAACATTGCCCCAAGCTGATGTCCATAATATAATTCCACCATGAAATATGGCTTTTTGAAGAGATATTGAACATAAGGATTGTTATGCATAGCTATATCTTTTCATTCCTTTCAGGTTTAAGCTTGCAGTCCTGTTGTCTACAACACGGCTGCTGCTCTAATCCTTCACATATTACTAAATCTGGGAAAATTCCTTCCAGGGGATATTTTGTTGTGCATCTGTATCATTTTTTCGTTCTAGTGATTAAAACCATACTGCCCACATGCAAACAGACTGATGAGAAGTGAAAAAGCACTGTTATTTCACAGGTCTTAGATCAAGTGCATCCATTATAATTGCTGAACCTGATCTTCTGCATAGTCCAACTATTTAATTTTGCCAAGGGATTTCTGCATGCCTGTATATTTTTATATAAATAGTACTTGTTTCACTCCTTTTTCTTTTCTGAAAAAAAAAAAAAAAGAAAGCAGCAGCAGACAGCATCTCTTCAGAAACAAGTGTTAGGGAAAAAGGAGAAGCAAGAGTTAAGCTAAACTGGAAAGTGACAGTGTACCAGATGCATTGACACTAATGTGCCTCTTTAGAGTTCACGCCTAAAGGCTTTGTGTGCAATGATAAATATATTTGTTTTGGTTGCTGGAGGTGCCCTTAAATTATTAAAAGACAAAACAGAAAAAGGACTTTTCATTTTCTAGCCCCATTAACTTGTTTCGCTGGCCATGAGAGACTCAAAAAAGGATTCAGAATTGAAAAATCAAGGCTCAGACAGCCCTAAATTCAGTTATAGTTTTCAACCTTTTGTTGTATTTCATGTTCCTATCTGTCTAGGTCCAGTTAGCAGTGTTGCTTAATCATAAGCCCCACAACCTCTGGCTGCTGCAAAAGTCTTTTTATAATAAGAAGGAAAATAGGACATTTTCAATATTTCTTTCTATTGATTTTGTGCATGAGAGAAAGAGAGAGAGAGAGGGAAAGAGAAAATACTCAATTGTGATAATATAATGATACAGTACCAGGATAATTTTAGCTAAAAGAAAAACGTTAAAGGGAAAAAACTTACTGGCTCTGTGAAGTTCTTTGACATAGTCAAGGACATATTTAGGGCTAAACTTTTTAAAGTGGAGATTCACCTCCATCATGTGTTACCTTTTATCTATTCAGGCTGCATTTTAGTAGCTGTTGCCTGTTCATTTAACCTGTTGCTCCCTCCATAGCTTTCCAGATCTCAGAGCTCTTTAAAAAGGCAAGACCTCACCCAGAGCTTGTGGATCTCCATAATTACATAGGCTTGTTTTCCTTTTTTTTTTTTTTTTTTTTTTCCCAAATTGAAAACAGGCCATTTGGTTTCATACTGCAGGTCACTCCTCCGTGATACATTGAGCACATGGCTCAACTCAGCCTGGTAGTGCTCAATGTGATGACATGTATTCGTCAGCTCTGTCCACTCAGGCACAGACTGAATGTTGACAAATAGATACCAACCTTTGGGCCTCTCAGTTCTGAAAACAGTAGAGAAACAGAAAGAAAATATGCTATGTTCTCTAATTGCCATGGAAAACATCGCTAGGTACAGTATTATGAGAGAGGTAACAGCTTTTGAGGCTCAGCTAGTAACTGTCTCAAGGTCCTTGGCTGCTTCTGACAGCAACATCCTGATAGATGCCAATAAAAGAACAATATCCCATACCAAAACATGCCCTTCTGGAGGAAAACCAAGTAAATCAGATGCCTCTGCTCTCATGAGTGCAACGGAGAGGGAAGAATCTGTGCAACTAAATGTCCCACAGTAACACAGAGAGCTCAGTATTTCTGGAGTCCTACATATTTTGATACCAGCAAGGCCTGTAGCAACTAGATGTGTGTAGGACACTAGGTAGGTCTGCTTGTCTTGGGGCACAGGAGAGCTTGCCAGCATTCTCAAAATCCAGGTTAGTGAGATGGTGAGTGGGGGCTCAAATGAAGACACTGAGGTGGTGAAATTCATGGTTAATGAAACTTTGATTCAAAAAAATAGAGGTGACCTCTTCTTTCTCTCTGGCAGGGAAAGTTTGGTATTCTCTTCACCCATATCTTTAGACACCTTTTCTATGTGTGCCCCCCACAACCTCCTTACATATATCGAAGGCCTAAGTATAAGATTGGTTCTACTGACACCAGCTGATGCACACATAACATATATGGGCACATTCTCTGATCAGACTAGGAGCCAGAACTCAGGAAGTCTTGATTAAAAAGTATCAGGGAACAGTTAAGGCTTGGAGGACATTTAGGCAGGCACTGATGAGCAAATGCCACAACAGGCAGCAGTGGTCACATGGCTGGGGCTGAAGAAAAGCCCCTGCCTATCCATCCTGAAATGAGAAGCTGTTTCAAAGCTGAATAAAACTAAAGACAGCAGTTCCCTAGGTGAGTTCAGTCGTAAGTAAAGTCTCCCACAAACTTCCAAGATGGTCTTTTTTCCACAGTAAAATCTAATTATTTAATTTTAAAAACTATGTTCTTTCAGGCTAAGGAAGGTCCTTAACTGTGATTACCTATGCTGATCTTTATCTCATTCAATACATAATAAAAAAGATCCCTTGTTAGTGGTTTTCCCAGTACTTTTAAATATCATGTCCCATTCATTTCATAGGCACCCTCACCACAGGTAGTGGAACAACCTTTTAAAGGTGCTGTGGAAGAAAACCTGAGCAATTAAATACAAATACACTTGAATGCAATTACAGCAGCAAATGATTGTGTACCAGTGAATCTTGGTTTAACCTAAGCTGTGCAATCACCTTCTGCACCCTTTCCAGTATCTTATTATTAACCTCTTGTATATGGAAAAGTCACTTTCAAAGTGAAGGAGCAAATGAGAGCAGTTTAAATGTTGGGCTTCAAATCTTAACTGGATATTTGGGAACAAGCACAGTCAGAGCTGACAGTGCAGCCTATAAGGCTTTCCAACACTGTCCCTTCTACACCACCACTCTTTTCAAAAGCTTTGCCAGAATTTCATACAATCATGGAACAACTTTAACTGCTTTGGCTGAAATGTTCTGTCTGCCTATTTATGAGCTTTTCGTTGGGTGTTTTTGAGTCTTTTTTGGTCTTGGTTTTTTGTTTGTGGTTTTTTTGGGGGGGAGTTTTGTTGGTTTTGGTTTTGGCTTGGTTGATTAGTTTGAGGGTTTTTTAAATATTTTTTCTTTACCAGAAAAACCTCTGCCTTAATTTCAGCAAATATTATTTGGCTGTAAAATGTAACAGGGAAATGGAAAACCTGCTTGTTTTGCCCAGTTTCCTGAGGTTTGTTGGGGAGTCGCACACCCAGATGTTCCACAGCAGACATGATATTCCCCTTGTGCCAGGAATGTGCCTTCTGCTACTCCTATTAAAATTCATCCCCATTAATTTTAATTATTAGCTGCTGAAATATCTGTTTGCACATACACAGAAGGGATATATTGGAGGCTGCACACTAAGATACCACCCACCCTGAGTGGGCTCTACTCCCTCACTGTCTCTTGGTTGGCAGGACTGGGTGTACAACTATCTAAAATACATGTGGCTAAATGGGTTAAAATACATTTCAGCCACCTCCATCCCCACCTGAGAAAGCCACACTTCCTCTAAGGATAGGGCAGAGCTGATCCATATGGTCAGTGGAGCTCAGGATATATTTCAGCATCTTTGGTGAAATGATCATCTTTGGTCAGAGCTATCCTGAACTCCAAGCTCTCCATGGGAGGTTAAACGCTCTACACTCTGGACAGGAAAAGTCAGTGGAGATGAATTTTGCCTGAAGTATTGATGAGCCCAGTACTGAAGGGATTCAGGAGTAAAGTGTCCTGGGAATCTGTCAGGATGAAATATTTAGAGGGAGAAATTACTTGCCTGAACATTTGTTTAGCATCATTTCTGGGTGGAATTTTTGACACTATTTTTTTCCCAAATTAACTTGAGCTACTAGGGATTTCAGGCCAATTCCAGCTTCTCAAATGGAAGAAGAAAAAGAAGAAAGAAATTGCAAACCTATGGAAGCATCAAGCTAACCAGATGCAGTGAGTTGCCAGGGGAAATTTTTATTATGCAAGGATTAAGAGAAAAATGTAAAATGCTATATAAAGTGGCATTTTAAAACAAATACTCATATTTCTGTGATAGGAAAAAAAGATCTCTCTAAAATAAATTAATGTAATTTAAAAAAAGAAAAGGATAAAAGTTTAAATATTTGTAGAATTATCATGGAAATTGGTTCTAGGGGGGAAATATAAGACCTGGACCCATATAAACTCAAGTGAGATTCCCTGCTGTTAAAATACATGTTTAAGGAGTGGTGGAGTACAACAACCAAACTGAAGTACCAGTTTATGTTGTGACTCTGGACTTCCTAGATTCAAATTCTGCTGATGCTCTGAACTAATAGGCTTGTTAAATTAACTTGGCTATGCCTTATTAACAGCAGGAAAGCCTGCAGGTAGTCACTCTCTGCATATGCACTGAGCTTCCCTCCCCCATCTGCTTTCATGATGGACATTACCTAGTGCTCAAAAAGCTAAAATGGCACTCCAGAAGAAATTGGTGAAGCACCAATATTGCCTTAAGCTTCTAAAGTTTTCTTTCTCCTAAACCTGCTAAATTGAGTGTTGTTCCTTGCCCAGTTTCTGATCCCTGTGTGAGTCCCAGAAAGAGCCAAGCATGAGGATGATCCTCTCTTCTCCAACAGGCAGGGAAAGCAAGAACTGCAGAGGTGCCAGGAGAAATGGCTTTCACTGCAAAATCTGGGCTGAGAAATGCTTACAGAGAAATGCTGTTCCTTTAGAGTTGGACATACATCTACCTCCTCAGCACAAGAAATAACTGTTCTTGGACATGCCCCTCCAAAAGCCAACAGGAGAGCAAACAGCAGTCAACCCACGGAGATGCTTCCTAAAGACCTGCTAAGGGTGGCAATAAAGAATGGGCAGTTCTGTAAGTCAGTGAGAGGCTGGGGGTGCAGATACACATCCAGCAGATTCCCTGGTCTGCTCACACATGGCTTGTGCTCCCCTGATCTCTCAGTTGCCTTTGCATTTCAGTGCTGGGGGAGCTGGGCAGCACCTGTGTGAGGTGAGGGCAGGGGAGAAGGGGTCCCTGGTGACAGACGGTGGGAAATCTGACCAAACTGGTATCTTCTGTTGCAGCCTCTGTGAACTGCTCATCCAGAAACTTCTCAGCTGTTTGTTAGCTACTGCACTTGAGAACATGACAATCCCTGGTGTTGCTGAAGGGTCTGTTTGCTGCTACAACCCTTAATGGGATGCAGCATGTCTCTGCTGCGTGTTCTACCAGCCCTGACTGCCAGAGGGAGGAGGGGAAGAAAAGGGAAGGGCTTTGCTCCCGCTTCCTTTTTCCATTCGGAGGGTTGGGAGGGAAATAGTCTTCAGTTTTGAATGAATGCTGTATGCAGATGCTGGGGTTTGCCAGTCATTTCAGTATCTCCACACTTTGCCCTAAAACAAACATGTGGAAAGGCTTGATTTATGATTCAGTAGCACTGACCAGTTCTAGGCATTTCCAGCAGCTTCAACAGATTCATCAGTAACTTTAAAATGTTCATTATTCTAATACTGCTGCTCAGAATGATGTAAACAATCATCATGGCTTTGAGAGTTTGTGCAGGGTGTCAAGGAAGCAGTGGAAAATATCTGCTCATGCTTTTTATGTGGAGGTGCCCTTCAGCCATGGCACTGTAAACTTGGATGCCTGAGGAATAATCAAGACTGCAATGGACTGCTGCAGATGGTGAAAGGTCTCTCTTATTGGTCTCCACAAGTGAAGGATGTGTCTCAAGCTTCTACTCTACTGCACTTGTTGCCTGCTCTTGGGTTTCACAGGTAGAGGTGAAGATTATTTGTTATTTGTAAAGCTGCAAAAAATGTGCTGGGGTGTTCCAGGGAAAGAAAATTAATAGTTTTGTCGTGGTTTCTCCGCTGGAAGTCTTTGCAACCCGATTTAAATATGATGCTCAGTGGGAGCAGAGTGAAGAATAGGAGTGAAGAATAGTTGAAGTGCTCAGAATTTGTGGTGAGTTAGTCTGGTGTTGGTGTGTGTGTTCGTGTGTGTCGGTGCTGCTCCATTTTCCATGAAACAGGCATCCAAAACTAACGAGTTTGGCTAACCCAGGCTATGCTCTTCCTGACTTTTGAAAGTTGGCAAGGCTGTACTGTCCATGGCCAGAACAAGATAGTGCTTTTGAAAATGAAATAACCTTTTTTGTCCGTTCACAAGGAACAGAAATTACCTCAAAATGCATCGTCTTCTCTGGTGGTCAAGAGAGGACTTGCTCCCCTACCTGCCATTTGATCTTTCCCATAGCTCTTTCTACTGTTTACTGCACTTTCACGCTCCCTCGTGCATCCAAATTTTTATTCATTACTTCAGTGTCCTTCTGATTTCCCTTTATAACTCCTTTATCCTTCCCTCCCTCACCACCCTCCCCTCCCCCCCATTCTTCCCTAATTTCTCTCACATTTTTCACAAAGTTCACAAGACTCCACAGTCCTCACAACACCATGTCCCACCATGTCCTGGCTGGTCTTTTCTGTCAGGGATTTTTTGCATGTCAGTATGAAAACCGTCAGGTGTGTGCTCTTGGGAAATAGGAATTCAGATCCAAATTGCCAGCATAGCAATAAAATAATAAGGAACCCAACCTGAATATCTGACATCCACCCAGTACAAGAGTGGAGGGTTTTACAGCAATGTGTCTGTAGACTGATCTCATAGATGACCATTTGGGGCTCAAGTGCCTGAGCTGCATTCCCAGGGAACACCTTTTGGTCCAGTTTAATCCAAAATGAAATTCCATTTTGTGTAGGGAAGTGCAGCAAGTATGACTGAGAAATTCACTTCCAAGGCAAATCCTGATCTATGCTTCAGCTCTAGCCAGGATATCCATCTTTAGTAGAAAGGTGATAGTCTTCACTTACCTCTGAGAAATACTAAAAATTCTACTATAAAAGGCACTGTAAATATATCATAGGTTAGTCCTAAAGGTTTCAAGGAGCTGCAACTTGCTAGAGCACATCTTTCAAAACTATAAAGCGGGTTCTCTTGGAAAGACATTAGAAAGGTATCTTTTCTGTTTTCAAAATCAGGTGCCTTGTGGCCAGAAAACATTGTTTCCCTCTTAGATAAACTTCTTGTGACTGTTCACATTTTTGTGAGATTTGATACCTTCAGATCAATTTGAAGCTCCAGACTTATCATGAACTATAACCTGGAGCCAGATTAGATTCCAGCAATGGGTTGCTCATCCCACTTGCTCACTTTTTAGGGCAGAAACAGCCAAATAGAGCTGCCAAGGAAATGTGCTGTGCTCTCAGCATCCCTATAGCTACCTATTATTACTCTGGTGGGAAGGCATGACCTAATGGTCCTCCTCTCTCTCTCATCTTGGTTAGCTCTTTATGCCTTGTGAACAGTGTAAGGACCAGGATCCAGAAGTGAACTGGGAGCTAAGTTATCTTCTGATGTAGCTATACTGACTGGATCATCTACACACCACTAATCTGTGTGTTAAAGGGAATTTTTGGACCAGGAAATTAAGAATGAAGATGTTAGACAATTTTCTGTATTGAATATCTAAAGGGTAAGAGAGGAGGAAAATAATCTTAGAAGCAAGGATGCTGTCATGGCAGATGTTTTGGTTTTTATTTTATTAGCTTTTCTAGTGGCTTACTGCTGCTTGTCCAAAGTTTGTGCTAGTCTGTTTATACTGTAAAAGAGCAGTGCAGTGATTCTGTGCTGATCTGGTGGGTGGCTAAATGTAATTCAAATCTGTTAGTCCAAACTAGTGATGTTGGTACATTTTTTTGAGAAACTTCTGAACATTTTGTTCTGACACTTGCTGCAGTCACAAGCTCTCAGAAGTTTTGCAGAGATGCTGCCTTGAGAATGAGGAAGAGCTTAACCTGACTAGCATGGCTTTATCCTAGAAGATGCCATACTGGTGAGGAGAAGGGATTCTTTTCAGCTAGGCAGGGAATTGCAACTTTGAAGAAAGTCACCACACTGCTCCTCTTCCCTGTCATTCCAGCTGGCAGAAAATATCTGCATAATTACTAAGTCTCACAACCATCAATGTACTCACAGGGTTATTTTCCAACCTGGGAAGTCCAGTTAGGTGGAAAATATTCCTTTGATTTATGGCCCTGAGGTAGTCAGCTCATAAATTAATGTTTGCATTGGCAGCTTCAATATGTGCCATTTTACATTTGAAGGCTGCAGGTAGCAGAGAGTGACAGGAAGGCATCAGACTAAGATGTGTAAAACATACAGAAACTGTGTTTATTTTCTGTGTCTCAAGTGAGAAGGCATTTCACTGTGAATGTTATACCATGGCTCTTTAAATGCTTTATTATTTGCAGACATGACTTGGAAATTATTGAAAGCAAGATTTCTGGGTGACAGCAATTGGTGAGGAGAGATAAACAATGAAGAACAATGCAGTCAAGACACAGAAGGTCTTAGATCATTTAAGTAATTGGGCAAAAAGATGACAAATTCAGTTTGCTGCAGATAAATGTAGAATAATGAGCCTCGGAACAAAGAATATAAAGAGAGAAAATGTGAAGTAGGAGAGTGCCACAGCTTACTGACTAGCAAAGAGATCTGGGGAGCTAATGGAGAGAAATCTCCTTAATGATCAGGATATAACTGCTCCTGAATGGGTGGAGTCACAGAGGAATAAGAAAAGAGTCAAGAATAGAATTTTTCATAGACAAAAAACTTAGGTTATCTTGTCCATCCTCTTGCATCAGCTGAAAGACAATTCTTTCTGCAAGGAACCCTATTATGTTGAATTATGAGGACTGTCAAGGTGATTTATAAGAGAGATTTAGTTAGAGTGTGAACGTTTTTGCTAGCCAACACAAAACCAGCAGTTTTGGATAATATTCTGACCTCTCTGACACAGATGTAAATAAAATCACTGGTGAAATTTCCAGCAGAATCTCTCATGCTATATAGAAGTGTATACACACTTATTTATTCTCACAACAGGAATTTTACTCCAGGCTTTGCCATACTGGGATTTCAGCTACAGCTGCAGCTGAGAGAGTGCAGGATCTGGTGGAGATGAGTTTTCTGCCAGGGAAATTCACCAGACCTGTGAAGCCCAAGCTGACTTAAGGCTGTTGACTTACCCTGCCTCGCCTTGTTCATGACCACTGCATGGTGACTCAGTTCAGATACTGATCTGAATAAAAGGTTATCTACTCTCTCAGCAGACCCACTGACAAAAGGTACTATTGGAGAGTGAAAAGAGTAGGAACTGACTCTTGCAGCAAGAATATAAACATGAGAGGCAAGAATTGTTCTCTGGTGCTGGAATCTGCACCAAAGTCCATCTGAGGTCCAGGGCTGGTTGTGATCTTCCTCCAAGAGCTGGTCATACCCTTTACATTTAACAGGCACAGAAGCAGTCAGAGGAACCCAGACCTCCCTTTTCCCAGTGAAGTCAGAGCAGACCACAGGCCTCTTGTGCTTTTACCTAATGGGTCAATGAGGATTGTGCTTCTCTCTTCTTTTGACACAAGGGGTGAAGACCTTTCCGTCTGAAGCTTGGAGTTACAGACATGAGTGAGATACCTCTTGCTTTGAGGAAAGCACTGATCCCAGCACTGCTGTTAAATAACACAGAAAGGACAATTGTGAGTGCTACAGCATTGCCCTAAAGTGGAAAGAAAACCCTGCTCATGTCTTTTGGAGGATGGACCTGTGTTTCTTCTTTAGGGAGGATTGAGGGGCTTCAAGACCTTCAGTTCTGAGAAGATGGAGGAACCCTCCCACTATCCTGTGCTGGGTGAAGGGCACATGAAAACAGGATGCAGAGGAATCCAGTCTCCCTGTGCAGTGCTACAGGGAAACAGGACTGACTGCTGGATCTTGGATCTCAGACGTCTGGGGTCCTGCAATACCAGGTAGGTATTATGGTGCTTACATCTTTCCATGTAAAAAACAGAAGATCCACAAGTGAGCTTAATGACAAACTAACAGGGCAATCTATTTGGAGCACTGTCATTTTGCTCATTCAGCCTTAGAGAAACTTACCTCTCGGTAAGAAATAGCTGTAATATCCTTTTTTTATGTCAATGAGGTGCATATTTGCCTGCATCATTAGCCTCTACCAGTTCTTATTTCCAAACCTTGCTGGGAGACCAGAAAATGCTTACACTGTTAAACACCGACAATTTAAGGAGCTAACGCTCAATTGGAATATGAGATGTTAATTAAAAGTTTGATTCCTTAATCTCTAGCTCCCTTTCTGTCTTCTGCTTGCATCAGGCTGGGCTGTATTTCTGAGGAGGTAAAGGTGAGGTTGGGTGAAGTAGAAATAAGCAATGCAGGGCTGAATGGAAGCAGAACTGCAGTGCTGATGGCAGCAAGTTATGCACATCACACTGTGGTTGGCCCAAATCAGCTCCCTTTGTATAAACAGGTCCATTTTAACTGGGATTGCTGAAGAGATGGATGTGGAAAGTGGAGAAGGAAAAATGTGGGAAATGGAGGCCAACCCTGGATCCACCGCAAGCGTTTCCACTGCAAAGGTACTTCTGGTTTCGTATCACTGTCTACAGAACGTATCCACACACAGGAATACAGCACGGATACAGAGCCCTTCCCCACCTCCCAGGGGCAGGATACCAAGACATGCATTAAAACTCTCTGATAGCTTGGTCTTGGGAGACTTTAAAATGTTTGGAAGAGATTTTTAAGACTTAACTCCTTTTTTTAAGTCACGCTTCTTCTATAATGTGTGTTGTTTGTGGGGAGACACCAAACTCAGCTGAAACCCCCATGAAAATTTGATGTTTTGTGGAAAAATAACGTTCTTCCTGATGAGTTCTGACTTTCTGGAGCAGTGCCAACAAAATTCTATTTTATTTATTATTCTCATTTTCTTTCCAAGCTGGGGTTCCTGTCAGTGTCTAATAAAGCTGCTAATAAGCCTCTGCAACAATTTTTTTTCCTTCTGAGGCCTTGGTCACAAGGCATTTTAAAAGTGTGACATCACATTGGCTTTTCAACATATAAATGAAATGTTTTCACTGCTCTTTGATCCCCTGTAGTTTCCAAATACCTTTACATTTTTATCAAATGGATGCCAGTGTTCAGCTGCATGATTATCAGGTATTCATTTAACCTTTTTGACACACTAAAATGTCAAATCCTTCAAGATGCCTTTTTGAATGCAAGGCTACAGAACTTCCTCCTAAATTCTGATGTGCCTTAACAGCTCCGGGTTTCTGTTTTTTAAACATTATATATGAATTTAAAGTAAAATTATACTCTGCCTTGTACTAATCATGGCTTGGGTTGAGAGGGACCTTAAAGACCATCTTTTTCCTACCCCCCCCATCATGGACAGGGACTCCTTCCACTAGACCAAATTGCTCAGAGCCCCATCCAACCTGGGCTTGAACACTTCCAGGGATGGAGCACCCACAGCTTCTCTTGGAAATCTCTGCGAGGACCTCACCATCCTCTGGGTAAAAGAATTTCTTCCTAATATCTAATCTAAACCTACTTTCTTTCAGTTTGAAGCCATTCCCCCATTGTCCTGTCATCACATGCACTTGTAAATAGTCTCTCTCCATCTTTCTTGAAGGCTCCCTTCAGGTCCTGGAAAGCCACAATTAGGTCACCTCAAAGCCTTTTTTTTTTTCTACAGGTAGAACAATCCCAGTTCTCTCAGCCTTTCTTCACAAGAGAGGTGCTCCATCCCTCTAATCATCTTGATGACGTCCTCTGAACTCACTCCAACAAGTCCATGTCCTTCCTGTGCTGGGGACCCCAGAGCTGGATGCAGCTCTGCAGGTGGGGGTATCACCTAAGCAGAGCAGAGGGGTGGAATAATGAATGGATCCTAAAGCCCACCAGCTGTATGGACTAAGATAGAGTTCCCTCCAACAGGACATCCCTAACCACAGAGAGAACAGGATGTTGAAGGAGCTTTCTGGTAGGCGACTAATATCCCTCATCTTAAAAATTTATCACTTTGTGAAGCATAAAGAACAACTCCTGATATGGGGTATGAACAGACTATGAACCTTGAGTTTCTGTGGGGACAGGAGATAACCTGATCTGAACAGAACAGAGCAATTCTGCATGATTTGTTATCTATCAACTTCTCCATCAATGAGCCCATTCTTAAGTGCTGCAGATGACATTCCCCTTTTTAGAGGAGAGGTCTCAAGACATATATATTCTCCAGAACATAATGATATTCATATAATCACATTGAGATCACATCCCACCAGCTCAGGCTCTGGATTAATGTCACTTGAGAAGGAAATTCCACATTTGAAATATCCAATCAGATTCTTCCTAAAAATAAGAAAGAGGAAAAAAAATGCCTGATATGTGTCAGTGGAATGGTATACTGTGCTGGGGAGCAGGATCAGAATGGAACTGAACACACAGGAATACACAAGATAGCAATTTCTATAGGATCAGTATGTCCTTTGACATATTTTACTGCTAAGAAAAAAATATATCTCTAGCAAGTAGCTACTTGGACAGTTCTGCACAAGAAAAATGATGTTCTTTCACTTTAATTTTTTCAGTCAAGAGTAGCTATCTTTCCAAAAAGTATTGCTTATTTCAAAGAAGAAGGAGAAACCCCATGCAGCAGTTGCTGGCTGGAAATCATGATGGTTGGTCTCAGTCTGAAACTCCTGGGTGATTGTCCTGGTTTCACTAGAACAGAAGGGGGTGGGATTTTACCACATCAAGTGATGCCTTGCACACCCAAAAGATATACACACATATCTGTATTTTACATTAAATCAAAATTTGAAACAGAGTTAATTTGTTTTATATCACTTAGTACAGGAAGAGCTCAAGAATCAGCTGCAAGAGGCAAGTGCAACTATTGCTTTGATGCAAAGTGGTCCGGGAGCATCGCAGATGGATCAAGATAGAAGCTGCTGAAATGCTGGAGTTGAGTCAGAAAGGCCAGAGGATACTATCCATAAGCCTTGCTTCTGACCCTTGATAACAGGCTCAGAGCAGGACTCCAAGCAGGGTTGTTGCAGAGGAGGAGCAACGTGGGCTGAGTTTTGAAAAAATGGACTGAGATCAGCGACACCTCTGTGTTTAGTGTCAAAGCAAACCTTCTCAGTCTGGGACTGTAGTAGGACAGATTTTCATGCATTGGCATATTTACAGTCATGGAAATTACTGTCTAGGCTTAAAAGAAAGTGTATAAAATGTCTTGTAAATGTACTCTGTGTATTTGTGTGTATGTGTATAAAATTTGGGTTGCATTGACTATATGGTGTTTTAAACCTATGAACATGAAATGCATGTACATGGGGCATTGGCACCTGTCTTGTATGAGAGTGCATCCAGTGAAAAGGGAACTAGACAGGACCTAAATTCAGCAAAGGAGACCCAAATTTTTCTACAAGCTTTGTTGAGATAAGTTGACCTATGGAAACATCTTGGGCAAAATGAGTGCAAGTCTGTGTGCATCATCCTTGCAATCAATAAAATGGGGACAGAGCAGCATGCTCTGTGAATATAATGAACTCTACAGTGACCAAAACCTTGGTGGCAGAGTTAGGAGGCTCAGCATAGATCTATGGTGCATGGCCTTAAGGATGAGTAAAGGACACACTACTGACTCAAAAAGAGGATTAGAACCCTCTCATGCCTTTTATTGCTCCAGCAGGACATTGCTATTGGTGAAGCCTCTGATTAAGAAGCGGCACTTGAGAGATAACAAATTTTCAGTGATTACCATGGGAACCACAAATGATTTCATAAGGGTGGAGAAATTATAAAAAGTTCTAATTGAGAGAGATGAGGCTTAAAACAGTTTCTATGGAAACCAGAGGTGGCATCCAAAAAAAGTGTGTGTACTAATCTGATAGTCTGATTGGCAGGTAATTGGTGCAGTGTTGGAGTGGGGAAGCCTTGGGATGTGATATGAAGTGTCCATCACATAAATAAAACATATAGCCTTCTGAAGAAAAGCTGGAGCTTCAAACTCTTTTCCTCCCAGTAGAATACACTCATCACTCAATTGGTAATTCATTTTCATTCTTGTCTCTATACTAAGTGAATCTCTTTTTTTTTTTTTTTTTCCTAATTGCAGCGTGAAAAACTTCAACAGAGGTGATGGATGGAGCTCCCTCACCTTACCCAAAGGGCAGAAGTCATGAAGGTGCTTTTATGGATAGCACATGTGAGCTCCAGTGTCTCTCTTCTCAGGTAGAAAAGAGAAATGAACACAGACTTCCAGCCTTCAGTAAGTGCTATGAACAGTTGAATGAGATACTTGCCTGTGTTTCCCATGGCTTCAGTTTCTTCTGACTGACTGGCTAACATCCAGCTAAGCTCATTTCACAGAATTCAGAATTTCTGAAATACTTTTACTTGCCAGGTCACAGGGGAAATTCCAAGGACACAATGTCCACTATGACCTGTGAGGGAACCTACAGGCACACAGTAAATGAGATAACCTGGTATATCTATCAGAACAACTTGCTTTTAGGGCAAGTGGAAAAGTGTTGTCAAAGGAGTTTTGTGGAAGATACAGGATGAGCAAATTCAATCTTTGCTCTCTTTCATGGGGCTACAGCCCAAGTACATTATGATATCTTTCAGCTTGATGCCTGAAGAAGGAAAGTATCACTGTTGTCAATAAATTAGATAAATAGCAGGCCTTTGGCCAGCTGCAAGTTGCTGAAGTCCTCAGCAAATTCTTTGCCAGCTCCATGGTTTGGCAGACACATATTTTCCTCCAGTATTCTCTGAGCTAACCAAAGTCATTTCTCTATTCAGCAGATGAAGACAGAGAAGCCCCGAGTTAGAAATAGTTCAGAACTATTTTATGGATCTGAGGTGTTTTGAAAGAAGATAATACTTTCTGTTGAAAGATCTAGAAGGCTAGTCTGCAATCTCTGTGACACTGGGGTCCATGATCCCCCAGTGCTATCCATAATAATGATCTAAATGAAAGTATTGGAAAATTATTAGGAGAAAAATCATCCCATAACTCAGAAACCATGCATTAAAGAATTTACTTTGCCCATTTTCTGACCACATGATTGCCAGTGCCAGCATGGTCTAGGCTGGAACCCTCTGCAGAATGGTCATACTTCCCACAGTCAATGATTAAAATTTTAGGCAAATTTGTATCCAGAATGGCTGCTCTATCATAACCTCTATATACTGCAGCATAAATTGGATGTGAAGAACAGTACACAAAGGTAAGCAATGAGATCAGGAAGAATTCTTGCTCCACTTTTGATCTGGCCAGTTTAGAATAATTCTACGTCACGCATCACTCAGTTTTATATATAAGACTAAGGTAAGGTGTGTCTTATATATAACACACTTCTGCAAAACATTGAAGTGTCTGCCTGGATAATAAGCTTAAGCTGTAAGCTTTCAAAACTTCTGTTTTTACAGTGTGATAAAAAGATTGCTTTCCATGGACTGAAGGGCTCAGAGAAGCTATGAGGAAGATGGAGACATACATTTAAAGAAGGCCCTCAGAATAATGCCACATTAATAGTTGTCATGCTACTGAAAAAGCTCTCAGGTGGTCATCATGCTTTGTGGTTCAGTGAATCCATTGCTGCTGATGTCACTTCTTAATAGCATTTCACAAAAAATGGGGCCAAGAGCTAACCAGAGCAGCTGAAGAAAATGACAGATGTAGCCCAGTGCAAAAGTACCCCACCGAGGGCTCCATCCTGCTCACTCAGCTGGAGTAGCCTCATTGTTATTTCTTTTCCTCTCAAAACCTCTGCATTTTTGAGTTTTCATATATGTTTTCATTCCCATTGCTGCCAATGGGCGAGGAGACAACCAGAGAAGCAGACTGGACCCAGCCATATTTCTGGTGGGGTGCTTGCACATCTGCTGGTTTTCTGATTCCTTCATGGGTGGTGCTGGTCTGTGCCCTCTCTGTTATATACGATGGGAAGTTTTCTGGCAACTGAATCATTAATCCGTATTTCATTTATTTAATTTCATTTCAGGTCTTGCAATTGCACTTCTCAGAAAAACATGTCCTTGTGGGGCTAGGTGTGTAATGACCTGTTCAATAGAAAGCAAGTGGGTTCTGAAGGTGGTGCTTCATCCTTTCCAGTACAACATACCAGTACTGTTAAGCCCCTCTGGAGACTCTTACATTTTTTCTATGCAAAGAAAAACTAACTACAGACACATCAGAGCTCTGTAGATGCAAGAAAGGCATCATTCCTCTACCAACATGGACAAATGATAGAATTTACCACCTTTAGTAGCTAAAGGAGGCCTAGAGAAAAGCTGGAGAGGACTTCTGACAAGGACAGAGAGTGATAGGACAAGGGGGAGTGGCTTTAATCTGAAAGAGGGCGGGTTTAAATTGGGAAGAAATTCTTCCTTGTGAGGGTGTTGGAACACTGGAATAGGTTGCCCAGAGAAGCTGTGGCTGCCCCATCTGTGGAAGTGTTCAAGGCCAGGTTGGATGAGGCTTGGAGCAACCTGGGCTAGTGAAATGTCCCTGCTCCTGGCAAGTGGATTGAAACAAGATGATCTTTTAAATTCTTTCTAACCCAAACCATTCAAAAATTCTATGATTATGTAGGAACAACATGCAAGAATGATCACTGGATCAAGATTGGGTCTAACTAAATGAAGGAAATTTTGCAGGGTTTAGAGAGAAGATGCTTAGCCTGTGAAGATATAGAAAGGTTTGAGCACCTGCAGAGCAGTTTTAATTTCACTAAGAACCAAAGTTTTGAGAGTGGAATAATACTTTGCTTGAAAACATGACTGTGGTGCTCCACAGGGGACAAAAATACAAATCACATGTTGGAAAAAAGGTGTTGACATCATAAAAGAGATCTTTGTCATGTCCGTCTGACTCCACATTGCTCACGTCCTGATTGCTGTATGGAGTTGTGTCCTGCTTGTCTCAAAAAGGTACAGTAGAACTGAATTTCATGGAAAGGGTGACACAGCAAGGGATAGCTGTGTGAGGGATGATTAGAAGACTAAGATTCTTCTCCCTCAAAAGGGAACAGCAGAGGAGGAATTTTAAAGAGGCCTTTTAAAACCTAAGTGTTACGGAAAAAATGATAGTTTATTTCATGTCCTCTTTCAATACAAGGACTAGAGGATAATAATGAAACTATCAGGCAGCAGATTGCAGGTCCAGAGCAAACAAGAGAATACAGTCCCTTGTGTAATGTATAATTAGGCTGTGAAATTTCTTCCCATGGGATATTGTAGATGCTAAAAGTTTATGTGGGTTCAAGAAGTGATTAGGCAGATTCATAGAAGAAATTATGTGCTAAGGACTATTAAATGCAGGCACACAATGCCTGTCTCAGGAGTTCCTAGATGACAATTCACAAAAGCTGGACAAATATTAGCACATGCTGACTTAGTTATTTCTCTTTCTTAGGAATTCTCTTTCTGGCCAATGTCAGGGATGGCATAAGGAGCAGAAGGAAATTTGGGTCCCACCTGAAAAAGCTGTTGCTTCATGAAAAGAAGTGGACTTGTGCAGGGATGTAGCTTGAGAGATGTAGAATGTGGAGCAGAAGAAGCTAACACAGGACAATGATGATGCACTGATGAGAAATGCAGTTCAGGAGCACTAGATCAGGTCTCAGAGCACTGCTTACTTCTGTTTGAGTTGGAAATCATAAAAACTGCACTGCAAGGCCGCCAGCATTCTTGGCAGCATCGTGAATGTGCAGTCCAATAGACTAATGTTTTGCTGCACTCTTTGGAGTTCTGCTAAAGGCATGTTCAAAGACCCTGATGTTCAGATGGTGAGTAGTCCCATCCCTGTTCAATAATGTCATGAAGCCCAGCAATAACTAGAGTCCTGTGAGGAAATTCACTTGAAAGGAGTTCACATCCAGGTGTTTGCCTGATCCATTTATCCAATGAAGAAATTTTATTGTTTCTTTTTTTTTATTATTCTGTTTTCTTCTCTCTTTTAGATCACAGTGCAACCTGTGTGTCCCAGAGCACAACTTGATGGTTTTTGGCATCATTAGAATCATACAATCAAGTTTAGGGAGAGGGCAGAGTAAGAGCATTTGTAAGACTTAAAGTCCTCATGTAACCATGGCTTAGATAGAACAAATGCTTTTAAAATACAAAACCAAACTAGTTTATAGTTTTTGTCTGAACTTGTTATTTCGGCCCTAATGACCTAGTGATACCATTAGAGATATTTCTGAAGGTTAAAGCTAAATGCAAAGACTTTAGATTTTATTTAAAAAAAAAAAGAAAATAAAGGGATCATGTGCACCTACCATAAAAGCAATGATAAATCAAACTTTTAATTAATCAGTGCCAGCTCTATTTGCAGACATGCCAACAGTTACATGAGAGTGAAGTCACCGTGCATGTTCCTGAAGATTGCTTACAGTGATCTGCTTGCAGAGTTTACAAATATAATGATTTCCTCATTTGTGAGTGACAGCTAATACAGTAGCCTGGCTAATATATCAGCCTCCCTTCCTCCCAGCTGTGAGTTAGGGTAACATTAATGAAGTATATAGAACAGGCAGTGTTGGGAGAGTAATTTGCCATCAACAATTTCTCTGATAAATGTTACCTTTCTGTTTCTTCTCTTCTGTTCTCAAATTGTCCATGAATAGGTTATGACTGAAATTATGTGCTGAAACTGAACAATTTCTGCCACTGTGTCTCCATCTACTATGAACTCTTTTCTGTGAATCTATGATTGACTAAGGTCAAGCAGCTTTGATTACACCCATGTTACGTGGGTTTTTTCTTTTCCGTCATTGGGAGGCAGGAAATCTAAGAGTAACATCTTCTGGAAAAACAGCTGCAAAACCAAATTCTGAATGTGCCTGCTGATTGATTCAAATATATTTTGCTGTGTAAGCTTTTTGAAGTGCATTGCATGTTCCTTTCCAGAAAATGTCATTCGCAAAGAACCTGGTAGCTCTTCATGTCAAAAGCTGAAGAAACTAATGAACTCAAGTATCAAACCTCCAGATCCATCTTCCATGCCATTTAAAATGAAAAGAATTGCTCTTTGCCTAAGCACTCTGGGCAATAGCTTTTCTTCTAAATATATTTTAGAATCAGGGATTACTATAGATTGGAAAGTACCTCTGAAGGTCTCTAGCTCTACCTCCTGTTTTAAGCAAGATTCATTTCAAAATTGGATCATTTTGAGTCCCCTACAACAGAATTTAATATATCTAAGTTTGGAGATATCACAGCCTATCTGGACTGCCTGTTCCAGTGCTTAGCCATCCTAATTGTGAAAAAAGGTTCCTTGAAAATAGCAGAAATTTCCCTTACTTCAACCCGTGTCTGCTGTTTCTTGCCTTTTCACTCTGCACCCCTCAAAAGAATCTGTCTCCATCATTTCTGTAAGCACACACCAAGAATTATTAAAGTCTTTGGCTTTAATAAGGGGAAATATGAAACACTGGAAGCAATACTTGTCTGGGTAAGATTATGTCTGAAGGTGAGCTACTTATAAAATTAATAATTGAGATATTACCCTAGCTTCTAATGGCAAAATTCTTCAGCACAGATGTCATTGGGATAGGACACATGAAAATATAAAAGTTAAGAAAGTAAACATTATATTTAATGCATAGGATAGTTTCTGTGTCTGTAATGCTTCTTGTTACAGCTAAGTTCTCCTTCTTCCCTCCAAAACACCCAGTCCTCACCCCAGCTGCCAGTTCTGTGCATGCACGCAGTGCTCATAGAACCTGTCTCAAGTATGTGTGACTTTCTGCAGTTTACCAGCACCTTCATGGCATTAAAAGACTCCCCTACAGAACAGCACTGGAAAGGAAATAAAACCCCACCATGTGCCATTGAAACTGTAGTGCATTTGTTCTGTGGGAAGCAAATCTGCTCCACAGGCCATAGCACGGGCAAAGTAATAGCAGGATAAATTCAGAGTGGTTTTCAGTAGTACCCAAAATGCTTGTAGTTGCCAAGGAGGATTTTTCAGTGGAGATTAGCATAGACATTGGGGATATACAGCTACAGAGTTATGGCCTTTGATGGCACCAGTGGTGCAGAGCACCTGACTGCTACACTGCCTGCTTGCTGGTGCTGCAGCCCTGAGGGACAAGATTTGCTCATGCTGCTTTAGGGCACACAGGTGGTGGCTTCCCATCCTCCTGAAGGCACCATAAACACCAAGTCTAACTGTCCAAGGGGCTTCTCAGCTCTAAGTCTCAGCTCCTCTTTCCCACATTGGGAACAGGAAGACCTCAGTATGGTCATTCACATTCAGATTTTTCTGGGTAAAATTAGTTTTTCCCCTTTACGGGGCACACTTGGAAAAGGATACCAAACCCCTCAGAAGGTACACCCAATTCAATTATTGCTATCAGTACTGAGATGTTAATTTCTGAAAAGGCAAGAATATACCAGTATCAAGTGATTCATTTTTGCAACGGCAAAGAATAAAGCAACTGTTAAATACCAAAGCCCTTATTCTCCTGTGTGTGCTAACCTAGCCCTTCAAGGAAGTTTTCGGCACATGTGTGCCAGTAATCAGACCCATTCTCATTACAGTACAGCTGTTTTAGTGCCTTTCCATAGCCCTCGTGGATCTCTCCTAGGCACTGAGTGATTTTAAATGAACTGCTCTATCCAGCTCGTGTATTAGGGGTCTTGTGATAAGTGTCGTGGGGGAAAAGATGGTCACAGGCAGAGCAGTGTTGCTTGCTGGCTATTCATGGATGGTGGGATCTCTATTAAAGATCTTGAGTCTGTTTTAACTCACACCATGAGCAGACAGAGGGCCACCACTAGGACCAGGAGGACATGAAGGTAGGTTAAAGCAATCCTGGTCCATATCAGACAGCTGTTGTGCTGAATTCAGACATCTGGAACAGAAGCTGAGACAAATTGTGTGATATTGTTGAGTGGAGGCAATGGAATACTTGGCCTCAGATACTTAAACTACAGCAACTGGTGTAAAACATTCTTTGCTGTCTCAGTGGTGACAGATGATTTCAGTTAGGTTCAGAACTAACTGGTATCTATTCCAGCTGATGCTGGCATATGTTAAATGCTGGCCACCTTTACAGCACTGTAAGCTGATGTTAAAAGCTACTTAAAAGAGGGGTTCTGTTAGCTGTCTGGCCATTGGCTTTAATGAAATAGCTAATTTGATAATTTTAATTAGGAGTTGAGGCAAAGCAAGAACATAAATGTTAAAATATCATTTCATGCCAGTAGAGAGAGAAGTTGACATTTACCTAAACCAGGGACTAGATTGCTGGGAATGAAGGAGAGAGATAATGAGCGAATGCAAAGGAAAATAGGAATGAAAAGGTGAGACAGTTTGAAAGTTGACAAGACACCAGAAGGACATGATGTGGAGCTAGAGAGGGCTGGAAAAACCTTCATGTGGGGAGAAGATGAGAAGTTTTGTGAAAAGGTTTCATGTGCTTTTTTAGTAAGGGAGGAAGAATCTTGGTGCTGAAAAATGGAGCCTCTATTTCCTGCACTTCTGAAACAAAGCACTGGATATCACACAGACAACAATATATCTGGATTCTCTTCTGAATGGAATTATTTCTGCATTTGTAAAGCTAAATTTGATCAAATTCCCACAGGAAGAGAAGCAGGCGCACAGACTGACTTTTTTTTTTATTATTTTTTTTAATAAATAAAGCCATACGTTCATGGTGACAGGCTAACAGCTACAACAGGCTACCAACAACATTAGCAGAAAACAGGTTTCTAAGAGAGAAAGAAAAACTGGATTGCACAGTCTCTTTGATACCAGAAGCAGAGCAGAATTACCAAAGCACTGCAATTGCAAACCATTCTGGCACCAAAATACCTCCTCCCCCACAGGTTGAGTTCTTTTGCTTCAGCCCTTGATTAGGTGTGTGGACTTCACATGAATCATCTAAATTCCCTAAGTGAACTTGTGACATAGAAATTTTAACACTGATCTCACTGAGGACCAAAATGTTGGTGTACAGGGGTGTTAATCACTATTTGGTGTCCATTTAGCACATGAATGGACATGGGGCTATGGGAAGGCTGGCTCTGTTCAAAGATTGATGAAGTCCTGCTTTACGTACCTTATAGTGGAGCCAGATTTTCATTTTTTTTTATTTTTTTTTTATTCTTTCATTTTTAAACCATCTTTTTGTCTTTGTCAAGAACTGTGCCCAAAAGCTGAGAGGTGCATATGACTGTAAGAGCTGAGGCCCAGTGCTGTCCTTCCCTAGCCAGACCTTACACAGGCCTGGAAAATTTGTTGTTGATCAGCATCCTCACCAGAAGATCCTCACTGAAATCTGATGGGAATACGGAGCTGGAGGAAAGTTTCTTCATGAGTAATTTCTCATGAGAATGCATTTCCTCACAAAGGAAATTCCCTGCTTCTAGCAAATTTAGTAGCAATACTGCAAAAAGAGAATATTGCCTCACATTAAAAATTTTTGTTCTTCCCAAGCCAGTAGAGAGAGAAAATCCCTAAGATCTTACAGTCTAGAAGACTGCTTTGGTCTTCTATTAAAAGTATATAATATCTGACAATTTCAGTGGTTTATTGTCTGTGTAATTTGATGCAGTGAATGGATCGGGTCAAATTCTCAGCAGGTGTAAATCAACATTGACAACTGCGTTTTCTCCAGTTTCTGTCAGCTAAAGATTTTGCTATGGCTTTGAGATTCTCATGTAGTGGTTTGAAATCTTATTAGTGTGGGCCTGGCCAGGGAGCAGTCTCAGGGAAATCCAGTCCCCATAGATGCTCGACAGGTACTTGGGGAAGCAGATTTGGCCTTTCTTTCTGCATTGCTTTGTTTGAGGTTTCTGACCTGCACAGGTTTCCTGTGAGCACCTGGTCAATGCTGTAATGTCTCTAAGATGCAGCTTTCTGTCTGTAAGATGAGGGTAGTAATTCAGCACTGAATTTCTCCTCACTCAAGTGATGCAAGGAGAAATCCATTAATGCAAGGCATTTAGGTAATTGGGTAATGGTGACTATGAGCATCACAAATACCTGGATCTAGTTCTGCAAACTCATATTTATATGGAGACAAGAGTCATGTTTTTCTATCTGCTATAGAACCATTTGACATTCTGTGTTGAAAAAGCACAAGACAGGGAAATAAATATCTTAATTGCAGTTCCAGAGAAGAATCATGTGGAAATAAAGAATGGAAAATTGAAAAGTGCTGTTTTAACTTCTGTTGTCATTTGTTCTGCCAAGTTATGTGATGGTTTTGAGAAATAAAAGTGCTGTTTTGTGGCTCCTGCTCTCCCTCTGTAATCATCCCCTCTCTTTTCTCTAAAGCATCATGACAGCGTGTCAGTTAATACTGATCTTACATAGAATTAAATTCTCCCTCTCTCCTCAGATCCCTCAGACTGAGCTCCAGGTCAGGCCTGGAGCACCTGTCCTATTCCTTAGGCACACAAGTTGTGCTAGGATGGATTTAATGACATGTTCATAATAGATGCTTTGGGCTAAACCCTAAATGTCTTTTTGTTCATTCTCAGTCTCTGCTCATGCTCCCAGTGAAAGCAGTCATTTCCACCAAACCCAGACTTTAATTTACTAGACCTCAAGACAAGCACAGGATCAATCATCTGCCCTGAGTAAGGTCACAAGGTTCTTCTTCCCATATGTGAAGAAACTGAGGCCCAGAGGAGTGCAGAGAGTTGCAGCATGCTATACCATCACCTCGTACAGAGCCAGGAACACAGACCTCTGGTGGCATCCCATGGAGGTCATCCGGAGTTTTTGTCTTGTGTCGTGGCAAAAGTGATTTTTCCTGAGGACTTGCATGAGCTGGTGACATCAAGGGTCAGCAGGCAAACTGAGTCCAGGCAAGTGAGATGCATGGAAAGAGGCATGGAATCAGGAGAGGAAGAGCAAGATAAACAGAGTACGAGGGCCAGAGTAACTGCGAGGTGGGAGTAGAAGTTGAACGATGGCGGAGGATGTGATAACAGATGAGGCTGCTATAAGGAGCCTCAACTATTAGTAGTATATCAGTCTTCTGTTTTACTTAGCAGTGTGCTGGAAAGTGTGATGAATTCAATCTTGTGTAGCTTGTGGAGAGGCAGAGCTACGTACATTTGAAATGCAGAAGATGCCGCGATCTGGAGTGTTCTCAGCCCCTGTTTTATCTTGCACACCTGACATTTACTGCAGCAGGAAGTGGAGTGCAGTTTATTTCACAACGTTTATATGAAAAACATTCAATCATATGCCCTGCTGTTCATACAGTTGCTAAGAGGATGAGATTGATAGTAAGTGGTCTTGTGAAGCTATCAAGCAGCTTCATATTCAGAGCTCAGATTTCTGCCTATTCAGTCTGCTCAAAAAAGGCCTTTTCAAGACTTTCCAATCTGCCCAAAGGGTCTTTTCAATCTGCCAGAAATTATTAATCCTTGCCAAGATATGATCTCCAGAGAAAATCAAAAACTCCCAACCCCCTCCTTCCCCAACTCCTTTGCCTGACTCAGCAGGACAGAAATATCATTTGCCATTTTGTCATAGAGTTTTGACCTGTAACTCTTGCTTGTTATTTAATGTGACTTTAGAGCAGGTTCATTGAGGAAGAACCCAGCAGTGCCCCGAGCACACACACTGTAGAACCAGGGCCAGCACCAGTCACGCTGCTTGGCCAACACTAACCACAAGTTTTCACTGGCCAAGTGACATTGCCCAGGGCTGTGAGGAGGTGAGAACCATGACTGCCTAGCTAAGCTGGCAGTCCTAAAAGCAGCGAGGTTATGCAGCAAAAGCTGCGTGCTGCGATCAGACAGCTTCCTTTGCTGGTGGGGAAAAGCTACTAAGCTTATGCAAAGCTCTGCTTTGCAGGCAGGCGTCTGCAGATACTCTCAAAGATGCTTTTCCATTATAGTTCAGCAGCAGAGAAATGCATCTGCTGCAGACATAAAATGAATCTCAGGAGGCATCTATTTAAACACCAAGTTTTCCTCCTAAACTGTCTTTTCAGGAGGATGGTGAGAATAGTGGCTTGGGAGGTGTGTTAAGGTTAATGCCCCTCAGCTATCAGCACACATAAGGATCCACTCAGGGAGACTGGGATCAAAAAACTGAGGAGCTGATGGAGTTCTGGCCCTCTTTTTTCCTCTCACATATCAGCTTGACACGCAAGCACAGTCAAAAGTCTCTGCAGTGTTATGTCCATTCAAGAAAAAAGCCTTAGCAAGAGATGTGCTCAGAAATCATCAAGGCACAGAGTTCATAAACACAGCTCAGGTCTGAGAGCCCACTTTATTATACCAGTGCAGTGATAACTTCACTGGACAGAATGTGCCTTTCTCAAGAATCCCTTAGGTTTTGAACATTGCATGGCTGACTGTCTGTCCCCTTGGGGAAACTAAAGTGCGGGTGCTATCTGTTCCCTACTCTTCTATGTTGCCTTCAAGAAAAAATGCCAAGAGGATTCATCCAGAGACTCCAGACAGCTGGAAAAGCTGCAGACACAGCTGAAGTGGACATTGATAAACACTTTCTGCAGTTCTGACTGCAATTTTTTCTGCCCAATGCCAAATGACTGATTGCATCATCTCCCTCCTGTTGCTACATCCTCAGCATCTAATTTCTCTGTCCAATTCCTTCCTCAGTTTCCTACACCTTCTTTCTAGTCTGTTTTTTCCCCCATCCAGGTTAGATGCCTTGCATGACGACCTTCACTGTCATACTTTTCACTGTTTTTATGCATTCTGCTCCTACCATTGATATTTTCTGTTTCACACAAGTATATTGTGAGCCATCAGTGGCAGCTGTCCATATTCTTAGCTGGTCCTTCAAGATGGCCTTACTGAGCCTGGCTGGAAGTCAAGCATCTCTCAGCCTATTAGTAAGCATAGTTTTTCAACTCCTACCTCAGTGACTGAAATGTGTTACACAGAATCACAGAATGAATAGGGTTGGAAGGGACGACCTCCCTGCTCAAGCAGGAAGCACACAGCACAGGATTAGGTCCAGGTGGTTCTGGAATATCTCCAGTGAGGAGACTCCACACCCTCTCTGGGAAATCTATTCCACTGCTGGGTCACTGCACAGTAAAAAAGTTCCTCCTCATGTTCAGGTGGAACTTCCTGTGTATCAGTTTTTTTCTGTTGCCTCTTATCCCTTTGCTGGACGACACCAAGCAGAGGCTGATCCGTTCTCTGACACCTCCTTTCAGATACTTATAAGCCTGATCCATTCTCTGACACCTCCTTTCAGATACTTATAGACATTGATGAGGTCCCCTCTCAGACATCTCTTCCTGAAACTGTACAGGCCCAACCCTCTCAGCCTTTTCTCATAAAAGAGATGCTCCAGTCCTTTAATAGTATTTTTTTGTCCTCCACTGGAACTGCTTCAGGAGCTCCATGTCTCTCTTGCACTGAGGAGCCCAGCACTGGACACAGCAAATGTGGCCTCACCAAGGCGAGTGGAGGGGC
>JAWWTY010000077.1:146459018-146529981 GCA_035222235.1 Margarornis squamiger | reverse complement strand
TCTTCTCTTCTCTTCTCTTCTCTTCTCTTCTCTTCTCTTCTCTTCTCTTCTCTTCTCTTCTCTTTTCTTCTCTTTTCTTCTCTTTTCTCTTTTCTCTTTTCTTTTCTTTTTTTCTTTCTCTTTCTTTTTTCTTTTATTTTTTCTTTTTTTCTTTCACAAGAACAAAAGGATTGACAACAACAGGTGCTACAACATTCGATGACTCCACTCTTACAATGCACTAACAGACAAAAAAGAATCAGCTCTCACAAAGTTTTGGTTATGTTTGAATCTGTGAAAGTTTTTAAGTGATCAAAAAGAACTAATAAGCTGTTTCCGACTCTCACCAGTTGCTGAGTTTATTTTGGGATTGTTCTGGTTTCAGTTAGCTAGTATAATTTCCTATCCATTTCCAGTTATACGGTGAAAATTATGAAAGCAAGTGGTTTAAGGAAGTTTTTCATTCAGCTACTTGTCTTTTATCAGAAAGATGCAGAATATGCTGCAGAGTTCATCAAGAGGCTTGATACAATGAACAAAAACACCAACTTTTGACAATAAAGGGTTATTCCTAAGATCCCTAATAAGTTTAATGCCCTTTTCTACAGGTCTGTAAAAGTCAGTAATCTGCTTTTATGTAGGCAGGTGTCAGCACTGTCAAAATGTGTTATTGGTATGGATATCACTCTATCATTTAGGCCTTAAAGGGTGATAGTCATACTTGATTTAACACCACTGAGCTCTAGTAAACACTGAATATTTCTGGAGGCTTGTGCGGAATCTAAAGAACTGAAAGCTGTTTGTGTCACCCTAAAATGAACTGAAACAACAAACAGATTGAAGATTGTTATTTATTTATTTTTTTGTGAGAAGTGACTATAAGGGGAGCAAAATTATGACAGTTTGTGCTGTGAATTGCTAGTTTCTTTTTCTAGCTTTTAGGCTTTTGTTTTCAGTTTCAAACCTACTACAAGCAGTGACTGAATTATGCTGGTGAACGCAGATAAAATACTTTTTAAGGATGTGCTGCAATACCTGTAATGGTGAATGGAACATCCACCGATTGAGGACTCTTTGGCTACTGAGTAGCCAAACACACAGGGACTGTCTGCATCCAGATGAAGACATTGCATACTTCTGGCAGATGGTGGCCTGACAGGGAATTTGAACCCGCATTAATGAACTAAGCAAACACATGCTTAAATCCATTTTGGGATAGCAGTTGAGACTTCGTATTCTTTCTCTGCATCACTTTACCCTTAGGGGATAAACCCACCAAACTGGTAGTACAAGGTTGTCTCTAATTTGGGTTAGAAAAAGACCGGAGTGTTTTCACATGTGAATTATTTTGTCCGTGTTCCTCCTCCTTTAAGACCAAGCTCTGGTGTTTTAAGTCTGGTCTTGGTTTTTGGTGGATGGTAATATTTAAAGCCAGTCCATTGGAAATGTTTGAGTAGGGAATTGTGGCCGAGAGGCAACTTGCAGTGAAAAGAAAGAAATGAAGAAAACAAGACATGGAAAGGGAAAGGTTGAGAATAAGGACACCAATGCTTTGGTCAGTTAACTGCTGCATTCATGACTTGCCAGGACCATGAAGGTCATATCTCATATAAAAAACCAAACAAGCACAGAGTAGATTAAACCAATCAATTATTAATAAACTCAGGTGAAAGGAGAGAGCAAGATTTTCTGGTGAATGCATGTAGATACACTGAAGCAACAAATCTATTAATTCAGGCCATCTGAAGCTTTAGTGGAGAATATTGGATGATCAGGACTTGAATATCTGTTGGTGGTATCTCCCACAAAAGAAGGAGATTGGCTTCAGTGAGCCACATGCTACCCTGCATAACTAAACCAACCTGCAAGATCATTTCACACTGTATTCTTTGTCTGATGGACGTTGAAAAAAAATAAAATAAATCTAAAGTAGTGTTCTGCTAACATAGAGAAGACTGAGTCTACTTTTCTCACGTGTTTGTGAAAACAGTTCTTGAGTTCTTCACTACTGGTTTTGCAATGATACCTCACATTCCTGCCACAGGCACTTTAGCCAAAGCTTTTTAAAAATCCCTGATAAGCAAAAGTACAGCTCAGAGTGATGCTGACCTGCAATTTCCCACTGTATGTCTTACTGGAACTGCAAACATATCAGCCAGTAAGAATCAGAAAACAGTTTTGGGGAAGGATCAAGAAAGCTCTATCCACTGACCTAGGTGATGGTGTCAGCAGATTTCCTTAATGTAACCACACTTGAGAAATTAGTGTCTTGTAGTTTTTTTAGGATTTGGTGCCCTTTCACTCCCTCCTAACTAGTCATAACTTATTTCCTTAACTGAAGCAAGTAAGATTTATATTAAGTGTGAAGAAAACTCTTTCCTGCTGTCAGGGTGGTTGTGTGCTGATAGAGATTGCCTAAGGAGACTATTTTAAAAAGAGATTAGACAAAATCTCCAGGAATGGTTAACTTATAGCTGCTATTGCCTTTGGGGAGGAAGATGGACTGGATGACCTCTTGAAATCTTTATCCTTTTTTCTACATCTTGAGTCCTAATAGTTCTTGGGCTAATTTATTATTCTTGAGAAAGAAAATCAAAGATCTTTGAAGTTTCATTTTCTCCACTTTATGGTCTATGCTTATTGATTTTTTCTATGCAGTAAGGCCATTTATGTACCTTTGCAAGTGTCAGAATAGAAATATCTGTTTACCCACTGTCAAGGTTACAAGCTACAGGTGTTGGTGAGTCTTCTGGGAAAGAAGTTAGCTGAAGAAGAAAATGATCCTGCTGATACAAAGATGGCAAGCTGAAATTCACAGGACAGAACTGGGAGGAAAATAAAGTGTTTTTGACTGAAAATAAGGAAAAAAATTAGCTATGGGTTTCTGCCTGCTTCCACTAAAAAGAAAAAAAATTCCTTTGCTTTCTCTGGGAACAACTTCACAACTATGAGGCCTGACTAAATTAAAATTGATTAACAGAGAACTTTCCTGTCGGACACCATGGTCTGTCCCAGAATGCTATTGCATTTTCTTGAACACAATCTGAGCTGAGGTGCTCAGTTCTTTCATACCAGTGCATATTCCCCCATGAATGCTGAAACCCATTCTCATGGGTTTGAGCTGGAGTTGCACAGCACTTTATATTCAGAATTCTGTGCTGACATTAGGTGATTCATCTTCACAACACCTATGTTTAAAAATTATCCTCAGTTTAGAGACAAGAAGAGAAAATAACTTTCTGAAGATTCAGGTTGGGAACTATTTCTAATTGCCAAACAACTCACTTCTTTCTCTGTCAGACAACATGGCATTAGTTCACAGCCAGATTAAACAGTGCAGATGAACCAAAGGCAGAGATCCATAATGAGTTCAAGGTGATAACAGCAAATTCCTGCAGCTTAGGTCTTCTGACATACAATAATAGCAGAACCCGGAGCTTTATTTCATTAATTCACCTACTATTCTGGCTAATTATCTCTGTTATTACTATCTGTCTTCTGTCAAAGGCCCTTTAGGCTATTAGGTATCCACTTTCTATGGATTTTATTGAAGATCCTTGACTGCATATGGATAGAGGCTACATGAAATATCCCCTTCCCCTCTAACAGATGCTAGCAAGGACACTTACTGCTGATGCAGAACTAATGAGCGAGAGTCCTTGCTGCTTGTAAGTTGAACTAAGAGTTCAGCTGTGGACTTGCAACAGATGTTTGCTGCGTTTAGCAAGCTTATTCTGTTTGGATATTTTTGAGTGAAGCCATGGGCTGTTTCAGAGATTTCACACATGGACATTGCTGAGATGCAAATTAACATTTGTTGTAGTCCGTGGAATCTACTGACTTTGAGTTACGTAGATGATCAGATTACCTGTACCCTCTCAAGTGTCTGTGACTTGATTAGCTACAAGTAACATTCATATTGTTGGTGTTGTAGCTACACCATTTCTTCTGATTAAAATGAGAGAGTCTATGGATAAAAGAATGTTTGACAAAAAAAACCCCAACAAACCCAAACCGAGAAATAAAGGCTTGATCCAAAGTCTGTTGTAAGTAACAGATAGAATAGTTTGAGTCACATTAGTTTTGGATCAGATCATTATTTGTTAAGAATTCTACAGTTCAAGAAGCCATATTCTATAGCAAATCAACTCCTGAAAGTATCTGTAATAGCAGTTTTCAGATGTATTTATTTTTAATAATGAAGCAAACAGAATTTGTGGTGTTAAAGTGTATGTTCACTTAAACATTTATAATGATTTGTATTTTTTTAATTGAAAGTGAAAGGCTAAACTACATGTCTACTGCACACCTTAAACTTTGAGCAAAGAGAAATCTTGGGGAAGAATGTTGTTTTCATTCCATTTATTTGATTTGGTGATGTGTGGTTCATTTTTTCTTCCTTGTTTGTTTCCCTTACTTTCATCGCTGCCAGACAGTTAACGACCTCTTCTGATCCAACATCTTCTGATCCTCTGAGATGCTCTTTTCTGGTTTTCCTTTTTTTTCTTTTCTTTTTTTTTTTCTTTTCTTTTTTCAAGTGCAATGTGCACTTACTTTTTTATTGTTTTGGGGAAAAACCTCCAAAGTTTCTTAGCAGATTTTTCTTTTTAAGGAGTTAATTGAACTTTTATACATATATATGTAAATATGGCCGATTGCCAAGAGGGGCTTTTGCAGTCATCAGTTGGTTGAAGGGTTCAGTATCCCTTTTAACTACTTTCATTAAGGAGGTGATTAGGGCATGCCTGTGAAAGGAAGCTCTCTATTAAGGACTCATGTATTTGTTACTTATCAGGATGCTTAGTAGGGAATAGACTATATTGTCCTTTCAATTCCCTGCACTAGCAGGGAAAAAGACCTTTACAGAAGAGAGGGCAAGTAGTGGGGTTAAAAGGGATGTGATGAGAAGACGATTTTCTCCTTGCTCTCCCATCACAGAAGAGGATCGCTCCCTTCACTGAGTCTTCTCAGGCAAGAAAATTTCACAGAGAGCTTTAGGGCACAGATTGATGAATGAAACCTGCTGTAGCTCTCTGTAATTGTGTAGTGCAGGAGATCAGCTGTGAGGAAATGCTCATAGACTCCAAATTGAGGAATATTCTTGACATATTGAAGGAAAGGTAAAAATAAAAGAGATTTACTCCCAAGGGAATTGTCACACTCAGCAATTTCTGATGTGTGCCACTATTAACCCATTACAGAGGTGTTTTGGGTGCAGATGGAATATTTTATTTCTTCCACCCTCTTTTCTTTTGATGTCCTCTGGAAAGGATGTCGTCCTCTTATGTTTAAACCATCCAAGGCTATGGGAAATGTATAAAAAATATACTGTTTTAACAAACTTGTAACCACTGGAATTTTGAATTGTCACTTTGGTGCATTTCACACCCATATGGAACTTTTCAGGACTAGACACAGTAGGAAAAGGTGTCAAATATTCTTGTTTCAAAGGTCTAGTCCTCCATTACTTGAACTACTGAACAGTTGCTGTTAGTTGTTAATAGTTTGAACTGCTATGGTGAAACAAATCTGACTTCACTGAGTGAAAATAGTATTTATGGCAGTAATAATTTCTAAAAATCTGCAGTTTGGTTCTTAAGTTAACCTTGCTCTGGATAAATCTGAAATATTGTTCTGCAGTAAAATCAACTCAAGCAGCAGGAAGGAGCTCTGACCGTAAGGCTCTGCATGCAAGCTGCGTCGTGTAAGATACTGCATCCGAAATATTTTAAAACTGTTCATGAAATAAAGATGATTGAACTCTCCATTACAATGTTGCATCAGAAAAACACCACATACTTGCAGGGGTGACTTGAAGTCTCAGTACTTGCCCACATTTTTCTGGCCTTTGAGAACTTCTCGGGCTTCCAGGGGGAGACCATGAATTTCAGAAGAGTGCCTTACAGGTTAAAGCATACCCTATTTTCTGCTGAGGACTAGAAATAGTAGAAGAATGCCCTTTCAGCATTATTCAGGGCTGTCACATATACTAGTCTATCAAAAAACCTGGATTGCCCCATACTGCCAAAGAGGAAAAAAGCCCTGTATTTTGGAATGTGGAAGTGTGGAGACCAACATTTGGGGAGATAAAGTATCTTTCAACATTTGAAGTGATATACCCACCATCCCTTTGCCACATCCTCTGTACAAGCCGCTGATCCACTGTTTGTTTGCTTTAGAAATGAGATAAGACTGGTTCTAGGCAACTGATAGTTAAAGCAGTGACCCTGGATCTGTACCGTCAGAAGCACCTGGAAATCCCAGTGATTTGACCTGAATTCTTCAGCTGACCTTTCAACTGATAGATTAAGAATTTGGTGATCTTCTCCACCTCTCGCCTTTAGAGTTTCTCCCTTCTTTTGCTGTTCCATGTGGGAATGAAGATCCCAAGAAGATAGAGGAGCTGGTTGCTGCTCAGTCTGTGCTGATGCCTTATCAGCTTTTTCATTATTTTCTGGTATTTTTGTCTGGCAAATGAATAAATGATCATCCAGTATTCTGGCAACAAAGGCTTAAAATCTTACAACACATCCTGCCTAGTAGTAAAAGGCCTGTTATTTAAAGGGCACTTTTCAAAACAATCAGTACTTTAGTAGCAGTGCGTTTGCCTTAATGAGTGCACTCTGCCAGTCAGAGGAAACATCATAAGCTGATAGCTAGTGATGTAGGCTAACATAGGCAAATTAGCAGTGTCACAAGTCAGTTAATGAATGTACTTCACATCCAAGAGGTTTATATTATTGAGTGAAAAGCACTAGGCATGATTCAGAATGGTTTAATTTTTGTTTTCTTCCAAAATATCCCCCCCAAATACCTTTTTAATTCATAAGCCTTCATACCACTTCTATGCTTGAGATTGTTAATGCTGTATGGGTTGCATTCAGGTCTGGTTTGACTTGGTGGACTGGCACTAAGGACAATTTTTCACAGAGGCATCATTGCTGTTGCTGTATGATGTTTGAAATCAGTGTCCTTATGATGTATGTACGTCAGCTGCTGCCATTTTGGTATGACATAGATTTCTTTTTAAAAATTTCAGGAGGTTTTTCTTTTCTCGAGGTGGACCACAGTAAAGACTGATGGTATTGAAGAGGTAGAGGTATGGGATGACAGCTTGGCTCTGAGTATCCAGCAATAGGTGCCACAATGGAAGTTGCTGGGGCTTGAGTCTGTGTGGTCCTGATTTGAGTAACTTGCTGAATCCTGACTGCAGGTTGAGTGATAAGGAGTTAAAAAATGTTTCCATGCTCTCTTTGAAAAGAATCCAGCCTTTGGAGCTTTTAAAATCTGATCAAAACCTGTCTGTTTCTGTTGAGGTCTGTTCCTGAAGAACTCAAGTGTGGTATACTGAATAAGTAAAAGTGTTAAACAACAGCAAGGAAGCATTAGGGTGGCCACAGAATTAAAAAAAAATTAAATCCTTCTAGCAATGATACTAGTGAAAGACTGAAATGCATTGCTTATGGAGGGTGTGGGTTCTTCTTTGCTAGGTCTCGCAGAACAGGATGGACAAGCATCTGTCAAGAATGACCTATACATACTGTTCTGCCTTGCGGCAAGGTATGAACTGTCCTCCTCCTCCCCCCTTATTTTTAATGGTTCCATACACACGAAGGCTGTTTGAAGTTTGTCTTGGATCTTGCTTGGGATCTTTGTAAGTTTATCTTGTCCTTTTTTTCTGAAAGTTCCTGCTTCCCTGAGGGATTATCAGTGCACCCTACAATTTTGTCTCCAGCTGAATATCTGGATAAGAATCAAACCTCTTCTCTAAGCAGCAACTGTTCACTGTTAGCAGTGTCACCAGTTTTTTATGGCTGCTGTTTGAACAGCTCTACCAGTGGCTCTTTCAGGGAAAAACAAACATGCTGCCTATCTTTAAGAGGGACAGGAGAGAACATGGGGAGTTAATGCTCAGTCAACCTAAATTTGATCTTCAGAAGGATTTTTGACCAAGCTGTTAATCAGCATGAAAGTACCTAGGGGATAACAAGGGACAAGCTGGAACAAACCCAAATTTTTCTTGAGTGACTCATGTTGGACATCTCTGTGGTGTTTTTTTTTTTTTTTTTGTTTGGTTTTTTTTTCCCAATATATAGCTGATAGTGGGGGAGCAGTAGCTCATGACGTTTATTGCATACATGGCATGATAACAGCATTGTCATAATTACAGTATGAAAACCTAGACTGAATTGAATTGCCACAGGTGGGTGCAAAGTCTGGATGGACACACATTATGTGCTAGAGGCTGGACTGTGGCTGGACTTATCACATGTGTGAAAAACACATGCATTGTGCAGGTAAATCTGTAAATGGGGCAGAAAATGCAAACCCAGTTGCCCCCTGCTAAAACTGCCACCAGAAAATTTTACAATAGGGTAAAAAAATTCCAGAAATATTTATCACTAGTTTTCTGTCAAATTGGAGAGACATAACATGTAGTCATACAAGGGTCTATCTTGTGGTTGATACTATTCAATTTTCCCATTACTGGCTTGTCAGATAGAACAGAGAGTACACATATTAATTGTGAGAAGGGTTGCTAGCACTTCAAGGACAGGACCAGAGTACAAAATGATTTTGATAAATTGGAGAAATGGTCTGGAATCAATATGATGAAATTCAATAAAGTCAAGTGCACAGTATTACACTGAAGAAGAAAATATCAAACACATATAGAAAAATGATATGAACTGACTAGATGCAAGTACTGCAACATCATGGTGATACAGTGGTAAAGCTTCATATTTGGAAACTGGGTCCAGTTTTAGGCACACAGTGTTTTGAAAAAGGGTGGGAAAAATCAAAATGTTAATAGAAAATTTGACCTTATAGAGTGTGAAGTGGACAGAGATTGTTTAGCCTGGAAAAGAAATATATGGAGAGAGGAATAATAACAGCTTCAAACATGTGAATGGTTGTTGTAAAGAGGACATTGCCAAGTTGTTTCTACATACATACTCAAGATTTACACTTCAGCACTGCAGATGTGTGTTCATCATCAGCTGTGAAAACAGCTGTAACATGATCTGTAAGGAACGTATGAAGTGCCAGTAGTGGGATATTTGAACAGATTAACCCACTGTCCAACACACATGGGCTTGGTATACTTCAACCTGCCTTAGATCTGAATGGACTGGGTTATCTGTTGAGGACCCTCCAAGCCATATGTTCCTAGGAATGGTGGCTGAGAGCTGCAATATAGGAACTGACTGGTGAATTGAGTAACCCCTAAGTGATGGACTGAGGAAACAGGTCAAATCCTGAAATAGGTCAAATGGTTTATTGAGGTTTCTCCCAGCTCTCAACTTCTGGTATTAAGCACTCTATGGATGTCTCTGAGTACTGCGTTAGGTGTACAGCAACATTTTCTGTCTGACAGTGGACTTTGTTATGGTCAAGGCTGGACTTGCCTTTAAGAGAGCTGTTGTGCTAGAACAGGCATCAATATGCACCTTGCAAATTCTGTCATGCAGAAACAAAGAGGTTTCTCCTCTTTCCCTAAATCCCATGCATACAAACCAGCAATTTCCATAACACAGACAATCATCCAATCTGTTATCTTGGCAGACACCAATGCCTTTCTACTTTGGAGGAAGGAAATCTATCCCATAATACACCTGTGCAATATATGGCAATGGTGATTTTGTTGCTAACCCCCGCAGCAATCAGTTTATGCCCTCAAGCATGAGATTTGATTATCCTTGTCATTATCTAAGCTACAAATGTTATTAGCAGCCATAAAATTGTCCATTAAAGTGAGAGGAATTACTTGCCTGCACCAGGGGGAGAACAGATAATTTACCACACAGATTTAAGCCCAAACACATGTGGTTTTTTTTTCCAGAAGAACCCTCTAAACCTTTGTACAGTCTCCATTTTTGCATTTCAAGACCTGCTTCCCCCTTCATGGCCTTCAGTGTGGGTCTTTTACTGTAACAGTGAGATAGATACATACTGTTGAAATAACCTCAGATATCTTGACCCTGTATTTCTTCATGTTCCATATTTTGAATAAATGCTTCCCTAATTCTGGAAGTATAGATGCCCAAACTTTGGTTCGCTTCCATATTTTCTAGACTTCAGAAAGTTCTGTTCAGACTGTTGGTCTGAACTTCATTTACACAAAAGCAATTCTGGATGTCTTGGGCTGACTTGGCACCATGGAATGACTGTGCATCACTGGTTGAATGTAGGATCAGTTGATTTGCTCCTAGTGGGGCCATTTTTATAGGTTTGCTTGATACTGCAATACTAGGTTTTTATGAGAGGAAAAAGTGATGTAACACAGGGGCCAAGAAAAGATGCTGTGTCTGAGTGGGTGAGATCCAGGGTAGTGTCTGAAAAATTTCTTTGTCTTCCCTGGGACTGGCTGATTCATCCCCTTCCCACCATCCTGTTAATTCCTGTTCATATATCAGTTCACCGTAAAACTGCCTTTTTTTCCCCATGTGGTATTGTGTCCCCACCCCCTTCCAACAACAGGGTGTGGGAGAGAACACCTACAGCTTTCCCAACAGACAAAAATGGTGGATCCTGACAGACTGGAACAGATTCTGATCACAGTTGTTCTCTGTAAATCCTGTGAAATTCAGTTGTTTTGGTGTATTTGTTGACTTTGAACTGAGATGAATGTGCGCAGAATCTGGTCTGGAGAGCCTGTATTTTGAAGGAAGCATCCCCTCCTACTCACCCAACAAATTTACACACAGACAGTGTAGCATCGATATTAGCTCCTGTAGCAAATGGAAAATGTGTCAGCAGCCTGAAAGGAATAGAAACTGTTCTCAAACAGGGCTTAAAAAAGTAAACAAACATCATATAATGAACAAAATCAATACAGTTCCATATTAGCCATTACAGATATCGCTGTCTTTGTCTGCATCCTACTGTGCACGTTTCAGTGCTGTGAAAAATGTAGAACCCAGGAGACCTAATTTCAGAACTTGGAGATGGTGTGTTAAATGCAAGGCCTGGGGTAGAAGGCCTGGCAGAGATTTGTGTTAAATAACAGAAGAGGTTTTCCCCTTGAACCTGCCCAAAGAGCATAAACTGAACGAAAGAAATGTAAATACCTATCCAAAATGGATATATATTCATGGGTGTTACAACATTATTAGAAACAACTCCTCAAAAGCTCTCTTTTCCTGAGTCATCCTGAGCAACTTAACAAATGACTTTGCGAGAACTAACGTTGGATTCAGGATGTCCAAGAGCCTTTCAGCTTTCTGCATTCTAAAATCTTTGTATTCCTCAGCCACTCTTTTGCTTGGAGGGAATCCGAGACAGAGGAATGTCCTTATGCTTTCCAGCCTTTGCCTCATGGCCTTCCATTACTCTTCATGTCTTCCAACACAATCAATAATATTCAAGCTATTCTTTTGGGCTTCTCTATTGAATTTCTTCAAGCCAGGCTGCTCTTGGCTGCAGAAGACATTCCCTCTTCTTGCTTTCCTTTGAAAACTTGATGTCCCTACTTATCCAGGAAGCAAGAGTCAGGGCTGCAGACTAAGCAGGTAGTTGATGCTCTTCCTAACCAGAAGATGACATTATCACCGGCCTCAGTGGAATTTGTGTTAGGTTTAATAGGAGAAAATGCTCCTGTGACCCAGAACCGTTCTTTGACTGCTTTCCTAGTACACTTAATATTGGGGGAACATCCTGTGTCTTTTGGATGGTGACTTTTGCTTCCATTCACAGTGCAGAGCTCTTTGCCAAGGAGAGGCTGGCAAGTTTTCCTGCCCAGCACATTGGTAGAGACTTTGAAGAAGAGGAAGAAGATGGAAACATCTGTTAGGACAAAATGGACCATTGCTTGGAATCCTACATTCAGGTGATTTCCTGAAAGAGAAATATTTGGGTTTGGTGGTCTTTGGTCTTCTAGTGTTTTAATTCAGTATATCAAAAAAGTTGTGCATGCTCACTGAGTCTGCTGGAGAGCCACAGGAATTGTGCCTCTCTATGTTTCCTTTTCTAATAGAAAGATAGAATGTGTCACTGAAGTGTAGATTGATTGATAGATAGATAGATGGATAGATAATTTATTTTCTTTTGTATGTAACCTTTTAATATGATGTGCTCCAACCCTTTTACAAGTGTCCCTCTGGGAAGCCCTCTGGGAGGTCCACAGGCTTTCATCTTGAAGGAGAGACATAAGGCTCTTGTCTCTCCTCTGCCTTCTACTTCACCTCCCAGTTGCAGTGCTTGATGTCGATCTCGCTGCTCAGAGTGCCTGCAGTGGGCACGAGACCTGGGGGCCTGGGTTTCTTGTCTCTTTAATGGCAATCTGTGAGCTTGTGTTCAGAGACAGCCAGAGAGATCAAAGGCTGTGCAAGCGCACCGCGCTTGATTTTGCTTACACCAATACAAATCGATTGACTTCACCGAGTTATGAGGGATTTACAGCTAGGGGAGAACAGATTCTGACCTAATGGCTCCAAAAGAGGCTTTTCTTGGATGAGCAATGTAATTAGAGCACTGGAACAGACAGATTTTGTGACTCATCTGTGGGTCTGCAGTCTTTTCTTTGCTTCTAGTAGGGTGTTCACTAATGTCACCACACTTTCATTTCACCCGTGGGCTGATCTAATGAGGGACCAACCTTTGACAGAACAGAGATCTCTGTTCAGCTGCAAAGCATCCTCCAATCTTCGTCACTGTGAAAACTTCAAGCTCAGGACCAGACACTGGGGTAGTGGAAAATTTTCACTTTCTTCCTTTGTTTTACTAAAGCAGAGGATTAAAATGAGTAGAAGAAATGAGGCAAGGGCCAGGATGATTGGACTGATGGCTGAATCCACTTTCCAATCTCAAATATGTGTTTTAGTAAGGGGAAAAATGAGGGAGCACATGTGCCAACACCTGCTTGCTCCATATATCCAGCTGGAAAACAGTATAGGTATTTTGAAATAAGTAAAGCTCCTTCTCAGAGCTGGTTGGAGGTCTGGGGATGAAATATTTTTGTTAGAAAGTACCAATTCATGAGACTGTAAGGCATTCATTTGGGAAACTTTGTTGAGAACTTTCCCCAAGTTTGGGGAACAGGAGGTCATGATGGTCAGTGTAAGAGGGGCTAAGCATTTGTTCAGGATGACTGGAGGTGAGGACAGTCACAAAGCTTGCATCCTGAAAGGGTCTGGAGGCTACACTGAATGCAAGGAGCCAGCAGAGAAGTGACAGCACTCAGGAGGACATGGAGGTGATGCTGCTTTGGCTGCTGCTTCTCCTTTGGTTCCAGTGCAACAGGAATTAGATCCAGGGGCCAGCTGTTGCAGTTTGGCTGGTGGCCATGACCATGACAACAATGGTAGCAGGGTGGTGTCAGGGCAGAAGCCTTACTCTGCTGCTTATGTAGTCCCCACCTCTTATCTCATCCATCTCTCATTTCAGCTGAGCTTGAAATGTGAGACCTCTTCAGCACCAGGGCTGCTGCAGCAGCAGGCAGCTGTGGCCTTGATCAATCCACCAAAGTAACAAGGAGACAGTGGTTTCAGGGAAGGGTAGGGAGGTAGTGATGCAATGGACTAGAGTTTAGCATTGGATGACACCATATCTGGCATTAGTGATGGTTCCTTCAAAAAGATTAGGTGCCATTGATACAGGGGACTCAATGGAGGTGCCTCTCTTATATGCAACCTTGTCCTTCATGTCTCTATGCTCTATTCTGAAGACTTCAAGGTGCCAGAGTGCATCTGCTCCAAAATCACAAACTGCTGCAGCTGTACCTCTGCTAGATTTAGCCCTCTTGAGTGGGTTGCTGCTGGTGCAGTGCTCAGAACAGATTGTAAGACCCACCTGGGAAGAAGGTGAACCGCTATGTGCTCAATCGTGTGCTTCACCACTTGGCAGTGACAATAGCACAGATATATGTGCAATTGGATTTGATGTTGGTTTTCTTCTGATTTGCCACCCATTGAAACTTAGAGCCAGTCATGATGATTGGCCCTGTCCTTGGATTCAAGCCCTGCTGCACTGGGCTCTGTACCAGCACGAAATTCAGAGTAATTTCAAAAAAGTGTCTAGAAGACCACAGAACTAAATCTCCATTTTAAAAAGTAGCTTTTGCACTTAGGAGACTGGTTTCCAAGCCAAATAAGCTCATACCTGCCAAATATGGGTTTAGAAAACAGGTTGGTTGGACTGTGAAGTCATTGAAGAACATGAGAAAAATATGCCTTTCAGGACAGTTTATAAAAAAGGTATGCAGGTGCCTGCTAACTCTGAATCCTTTGGTAATCCGCTTCTTCAACTACATGCCACACAAACATCCCTTGGAAGATCTTCCTCTCCTGTTACTCCTGAGGCAGTAAGTCACCATGTTCAGTATTAATGAAAGCTCCAGCCTGCTTGTACACAGACAATAAAACTCCTCTTTCTGCCTGCTGAATCATGAGGTTCCAACTCACCTTGATTTTCGCAGGATCTTGATGAATACCTGTAAAACACAGGAGTAAGTCTCTTCCTCAGAAAAAATTATGTTGCTTTGAAACAAGACACAAACAAGTGCAACAAGTAATAGGATGGAAGGAGAGGAAATGAAAATACTAACAGTTATATTCTACTGATCGCTCTCAGTTGCCACCATAACTGTCAGCTGAAGAATTTATTCCAAGAAAGATACTGGCCTTGTGGGCTAGTTCAGGGACATATTTTGTATCCAAGATTCTGTGAGAAACAATGCCTGGAGGCATTTTTTGAAGACGCCAAAAAGTGATATTCACAGCTGGCACAAATGGCATTGCAGATGGGGAAGTGGGTGATGAGAAAAGGGATCTGGGAAAGATGGAGCAGGGCTGTGTGGTCATGAAAAGCTTGAAGTTGTGGGAAAAGGAGAACTCTGTAGTGAAGGAAGAGTGAAGTTCTTGAGGTATTGTGCTGTTCAGAATAGAAATGTTGACCTTGGTTTCCTTTAATAATTTTTCCAAGGTAGATGAGGATATCCCACCTGAATGGGGTAGCCTGAAGATACGGAACATCACAGTTTATGCCAGTGCTATTTAGAAAAGTTACAGTTTGATTGACCTTTCCTTGGGGTGCTGGTGGTAACTGCACTTGGCTGAAGGCTTCCTTGCATGATTGTGGGGATCTGGATGCAGGAAGCACTGTCCTTTCTGAAAGAGTCTGAAGCAACATATTTTATTTTTTAAGCCTCCAAGATACGCACTACCATACGTCCCCAAGCTATTTGCACTGCACAGCTATCTGTAATATGGTCTAATACAACATAAGAGGTTCACACAGCTCACAAAGCTGCAGTACAGGCAGGGTTGAAGCAACCCAGCCCAGTATTGCCCAAACCTACAGGTTTTGAGTGCTCTCTGCACTGGGTTTTGCATCCTAGCGTCAGCCTCTTTAGTAGCACAGCTCTTTTTAATGGTCACCAACACTTTAGCAAACTTTGGGGTTAAAACTCTGATGAGTGAGTAATAAAATTCTTTATAATGTTCTGACCTTGGGGAAGAAGGAACCGGCCAAATCCACTCTCCTGGCCGCACCACCCTGGAGAAGAATTTTGATTGTGAGCAGCACAACTCCAGGCTGCCGTGATGTTCAGCTGCTGTCATTGCAATGCTGAGGCAGACGTGCCGATTCCTCTCTGGATTGTGTATTTTGAGCACGTTTCAGTAGTGCTCTGAGTTAACATTTTTTTCCTTCTTCCTCTACAGTGCCAGTCATTGCCTTTTCTTCATTTCAGTGATTAATTGCTCTAAATACTCCTGCTCCTGGACTGCAGGAGTACAATTTCTGAGCTGTATTTCATCTGAACTTGCTATGCAAGTACAAGCGAACTTGGGGGAGTGCACACACCCACGTATTGCTAGGTAGAGATGGTTGCCAAAAGGGCACCAAGTAAAAGAACAGTTAGTTCTTAAACAAGGGTATAATCTAATAAGCAGAAAAAAAAAAAAAAAGAAAATTACATACTGGAATCTTCAGTGCCTTCCCCCTCCCCCAGTTTCAAAATATATAGCTAGTACAACCCCTAACTAGAGCAGTTATTTAAATATATATAGGCATCTGTGCTACTAAGAAAAGGAAGTGTGTCTGTTTGGGGAGCTGTGTGGAATGAGTTGGTGGATCTTAGTCCAACTTCTAGCAGACAGGTTTTCCCATCACTCAGAGTCACCCCCTCACCCAGCCCCCCTCCAGGTCTTGTGCCAAGCTCTTCATCTCTCTCTCCTATGATCCCACCCGCCTTAGCATCTTCTGCAGAGATGGAGTGTTCCTCATTGTTGATTGTATGCCTTCTAGGCTGCACTGTCAGCCTTGCACATGGAGTGGAGGGTTGGCTGTGTTCTTGATGTCTGCCTCAGTGATGCTGATCCTTTGCACCTCACTCCCTGGGATCCCCATGTGTTAGACACTTCCAAGCCATCCACATGACTGGTTTTGCCTGGCATGTGGCATCGTCTTTTAATCATGCTGAAAAGAGGCCAACTAGAAGGCACAGTGGTGTGTTGTGGTAGGACCGTGGCATGTCAGCTGTCATAGGGTGAACGTGCTGGTGTGCACCTCTCCTGGGTCTGGTCTGCCAAATGTATCAGGAGCTTGGAAGTTGTCTGGGATGTTGTAGCACAGCACTTCTTCATGGTTTCTATACCTGCCTGCTTTGTTACAGGCAAAAAGCTTCAGGACTTGCAACAGGTTTAGCAGATCAAAATTAGTGCTTAATTTGTTATGAGACTTTACAATTTCCTCTTCAGCTCCTAGGTGGAAAATCCATAGCTTACTGCTGGCCTCCTTCACCTGTTCTTAGGATACCCATTGCCAGGACCCTCAATCTGGTCTTGTTTATGCTCTGCCTTCCAAACCTCACTGTGAGAGTTATTTCTTACAAAGCTGTTGCTATGCCTGGGTGTATTTAGCTGTTTAGAGATCCTCTTGTGCCCCTTGAAAAGCACAACAGCCCTTTCTGAGGGAAGCAGCACTCTTCAGGCTGAGTGCTTTTACCTTGGCTCAAAAACTTAAAAGGAAATGTTAATTGCTTTAGTGGTGTTATTGTTGAAAAAGGCACACTGGACAGACTAGCTCGAAAAGATGAGTTCTGGTGCTGATAAAGGAGAGAACAATCTATTCGAGTCTGTGAAAAGTCTGTAGTGCCCAGGGCAAATTCAAAAGTGGAGTGGAAATATCTCAGTGATTGGCTTTCTTGTTGCTTTTGTCTGGAGATGGCAGAGCTGACTGGCATCTCAGGGCTGTGTTGCCTTCCGCAGTGATTTGTCACAGGCTCTGGGCTGCTTTGGTGTGCTGCTGCCTGTGCTGCTTTTCCCCATTATGGCAAGTGGCCAGCTGCAATGGAAGGGCAAACGGAAGAGGGAAAAGGGACTCTTTAGGGAATGCATTTGTTACAGGAGTCATGAAGGACATGGGCAAGGTGCATGCTTGCTTCTCTCCTCAATTTGTAGATGCTGTGGGTGGAACTGCAAAATCAGAATCAATATTCCTTCAGTCCTGGGGGTTGAATAGGTCTGGAACAGGTGGCACAACTCTCTGAGGGCCTGGGTCCAGAGTGGGGACATACAACCCCAGGAACAGGCGGATGTCCCAGCAAGTTCCCTTTCCCAGCTCCCATCTGCCATAAAGCCAAATCAACACATCCTCGTGTTTGGTGGTTTGAGATGCAGGCAATGTGTCTCTGTGTCTCAGGCTGGCTCTCTTTGGTGCTCAGACAACCTGACCTGTACTTTTCTGTTGCCTCTGCTGTTTCGTTTAATTTTTTTCCTAGAATTTTTGAGCTCTTCCAGTCACAACAGTTGCAGTTTGACATGTATGCAGAACCACCACTCTTTTATCAGCTCAACACCTAACACACATTTGGGCATCTCCAGGATCATAAACAGAGTTTATTTGGAGCAAGAGCAGATAGGGGATGAGCACTTTCTACCTATGCTGTTAAAAATGAGCCATTCTATAGAAAAAGAAATATAGCAAGAGAAAGTAGAAGGGAGGGAGCATGTGATGCTCTACCTTGGTGATCGGATGAGGAGAATGTTTTTGACTCCGTATTTTGTTCTCTGAACTGATTCTGGAATTTTTAATTTGAATAAAATTCTTTAAAAGTCATGATAACGACACTCCAAAGCACCTGAGACAAGGTTTTTTACTTTACTCTGTGAACCTGACACATAAAAACCACTCATTGCTATAGCTCTGTTCTGGGTGCCCAAGGACCGTACTGCTTCTGCTCTTAATCTGACTGTGTCTCAGTTTCATAGAAGTGAAATAGGCATAGCAGTGTCTCCCTCTTCCCCTGCCTGTGCAGTCTGCCTTGAGAAAAATCCTTCCCTTGTCTTTTGCTGCATTTGTGGAGTACATAATATATAGATGCTTGGCTGGGGATTTAAAAGCCCAACTCAAATCCAGTGAACTAATGTGTTATTCCAATATCTGTACGCACCTGTTATTGTTCTCCAAATTCCTGGATTTTTTTTTTCTTTTACAAATTCATGCTCATTCTCCCCAAAGAGGTTTTAATGGGCAGAGAGAATTAAGGTAGACAGCCTGTAAAAATCCAGACACTTAAGAAAGAGCAGCAACCTAAATTATCATCTCAAATTATTGCTGCACTGTGTTACTGCTTACACTACAAAGTGCTCTGAGCTGTGAGGAAGCAGCTGGTCTGTAATACTGGAGCTGTTTGGTATCAGGTAGAATCAGAAGTGCCCCATTATGTGCTATGTGGTACTGGTGGTCTTCTGCATGAGAGCATGGTGGAAGCTCTGTTGTATCAGAGAAATATCTATTGTCTTATGTGGCCACAAATTTGCTATAAATGGCATTTATTTAATAGTCTCTCCAACTCATACTACACAATAATCAAAAAGATAGCTTGTATTCAGTTATTCTTAATGCTGCCTTTTGGGTCAAAAATGAAACTGCATGAAAATCATCCTGCTTAACAAAGGGGAAAGGAAAGAACCTGCCGACTGAAGAGCAGGAAATAGATTGGTCTGAGCCAACCTTGGGAAAAAAAGTAGCCTTATGCTCTGCAGACTTCTAGGCTGTTTTTTCCTTGCAGTAGCATTCACTGATAGACTCGGTCCCTGTGCATTACTCTTTTTTTTTTTTTTTTTAAACTATAACTCCTGCTAATCCACCCACTCACCCCTCCCCATCTTTTAGATCCTTAGCCCATGTTGTGTCTTGTTCATTGAATTTCTACCTGGGCTCTCATGCTGAAGGGTTATACAGCACACATGAAAAATCAGAACTGTTGCTGGTAGGTGAGCAGTAGTGGCTATTATTAAGTGTCAGTTAATACTTGTTTGAACTATTTAATAGTCTCCAAAACTGGGCACTATCCTGAGACTTTCATAACATTCCCAGAAAACTCTGGGCTTCAGGTTTCACAGTCAACTGGGAGTATTTACTCTTAGGAGAAAGTTTTTCCTGCCCTGTGACTTCTTATTCCTCAGTAATAAAGACCATAATAGGGCTATGGCAGAATGTGGCTACTTGGGTTTAACAGCACCGTTGTGATGGTCTTTGTGTGAGTTTCCCCTGGTTTTCATATTGGTCTCTTTTTCTGGGATAGTACTTCTTTGTACTTGTCATTGTTCCAAAGAGAACAAACCTTCAAGGAGTAGAGTGAATGAGCTGGTCTGGTAGTGAAGAACTTGGGTGAGATCCATGTTATCACTCTGCTAATGGCTCAGTAAGATGCAAAGAGATGAATAAGTCCAAGAGATAGGGAAGGAAATAGTATTATTGGAAACTTCATAATGGGGTGTCAGGATTCAAGCCCTTCATGAATGGAATTGTGTCACTCACTCTAATGGTGATGCTTCTCAGCTTTAAGTTTCATCCTTCTCCTAAGAAATCTTTATGCCAAAAGTGGTGTGCTTCTAAGCAGAGGGGAAAGAGCTGAATTGACAGTTTAAATAAAAAATACTGTGAAATGGCTGTATATTCAGTCTCTGCCCTCGTTGCTGCAAGGGAATCCAGCTGCGTGTCCTATGTGTCACCTCAGAGAAGCAGCAACTCTCTCCAGCACTGAGGTGAAGCACAATTCCAGTGCAGTCAATTCTGTTCCCAGGGTGAATGAAGGCTCCTTAATATGTCCCAGAAGTGCACCCTGAGTTCTGTATTCTTTGGTAGAATCTAAGCAGGCAGAGAGGAAGAGAGAGAGTGAATGCGTTATTCCACTCAAGTGAAGGGAACAGGTCTCTCTTCCCAAACTTGGTTTAGATATATGTGTAGACAGGAGAGTGACTGCTCTCCATACTCTGGAAGAGTTGCTGTTGCTGGGCAGCCCCAGAAGGTAATCTAAATATCTGTCACATTATTACAGCTGCTAGAGAAAGTTAGCTTTTATGGCTACTTATAAGCCAGACAACTCTGAAAAGAGCCTAAGAGCTTTGTAACTGTGCTTTAAAAGCTGTGGATGCAGTCACAGGGATCCTGGACACTGGAGGAGGAACTTGGCAGGTGGGACCTGACAGGCAGATGAGGGCTCCCCAGAATATACCCTGGGCTATTGAAGTAGGAACTTCATTACAAAAAAACTTCAGGGAGCCAAGCATTGTGTTTCAGCCAGTGTGAAGTCATCTAATACATTTTCCAATATTCTGTGAGCAGGAATAATGTAACTGTAGTGCTTTTTCTTTTATCCCTAACATTCATCACAAAGACGAAAGCAATAATGTTGTGACTCAGCCAACCTGAGTGAGCCTGACAGTTCATCTCTCTGATGGGTTGGGACTGGGGTATGACATGGAGTCATTTGCTCTTAGTTGGCTTTCAAGCAGTAAGGACTCCAGAAATGTCCCTGGTGAGGTAGGGATGAGGGCACTTAGCAAAAACTGGTTCTTACCTAACTGCCAAAAAAAAAAAAAAGCTGTGAGAAGCTCTTTATTCCTGGTAGAAATGTAACATCAACACAAAGAAGATAGAGTGGCAAAAATGCCTCATTCCAAAGTGTGTTTATCCATGGCAAAGTGCTTCTATAAAAGGCATCTTGGGACTCCATGTTTATTCCCCCTCAATGACTTTTAGACTGGATTTGCTTGATTTTCAAGTCAACAGTGGTGATTCCTTTTTTTTTTTTTTTCCCCCTAGGGCCAACCATATAAACTTAGCTGGGTTCTGGAAATCAAAAAGTGCTTTCTCCTTCCTGACTGTTCCTTCCAATAATATCCTATGATCAGTATATGGAAAACATCTTTGCTGGTGATACATGAACCAGCTTAGATATGGATTTGTTCCCCACCACAGAGACATTATTGTGCTAAGAATAGTAAAAACCAGTCCTTCTACACAAAATCAGAAAAACTAATTTGGGGACATGCAACCTTGAGAAAGAAGGCACTGGTTTTTACTTCAGCATGGTGATAACTGTGGACTTACCTGTTTTCTTCCTGGTTCCCACACTCTGGTGGAAAGATGATACATTTGTGCCTGTTTTGTGATGAAGAAAGAAAACACCTATATGTATCCCTCTGTTTGAAGAGTGCTATGGAATTCTGACTTGTACATTACAGAATCTGTAGGTTGGGATGTGCTGTATGCTGAAGGCAGCAGCTCAGAGAGTGATTCTCAAAGATGAGCATGTAAAGGTGGCATTAGATTTCCATTTGTATCTCTGAGATTTTGGGTGGATGTTTGGTTCTTCAAAATTGTCATTGGAACGGGAAGGAGAACGATTTCTGTGAGTTGTTTCTGATGCAACTCTAAATCCTTTTTTGCTTCTGAGGGCACTTGCTCCTGATTTTGCTACCAGTTTTGGTTCGAACAAGCTCCTTACATAAAGCCACAGAATGGCTTAGGATGGAAGGGACCTGTGTTGATCATCAATTCAAGCCTCTCCTCAAAGCAGTTATGTTAGAGCCTTGTCCAGTTGTGTTTTGATCATCTCCAAGGGAGATTTTTAACCCACTAGAGATGGCACAGCTTCTCTGCCCTTGTCTGGTGTTTGCTGTAAAGGTTCTGATCCTAAAGCTGAACTTGAGTTTCTCTCTCTGCAGTTTGTGACCAGAGACTCTCATTTTGCATTACACCTCTGGGTACACAGCTCTCCCTTCTCTTGACCTGCCCCTCATGCTCTCACTAATGCAACCCAGTGTGGCTGACCTTGTTTTTGCCATGGCACACTGCTGGCTCCTCTTCAACCTGTTGTCCATTGGGCCCCCATATCTTTTTCTGCAAACCTGCTTCCTGACCAGCCATGATAGTTTTCATGCCCCGAATGACTATTTCCATCCCTTTCCCTTCCAGAGGGTCACAGGAGCAAGTGAAAGGGACCGTGAATCCATCTAGATGAATATTAGAAAAAAAGGAATGAAAAACCTTCAGCGAGGGATCTGTCACAGATGCTTCCTTTTGTAGCTGGAGTGATTTTTTTCCTCCCTTAGTGTAGAGCTGCTAAAAAATTGCACAGTATCAGTTGTAACAGCAGTGTTACAATTTGCAAACATGCTATGTTAAGCAGTTAGTGTGAAGCTGCACGCCCGAGCCTGAAGGTTCCTCCACTGATTCCAGCTGAATCCTCGCAGAAGTCAGACAGTTCTTAGAGACTACGTTTTCATTAAGTTAAATCTTTGCTTTTTCCTGGAAAGATGACTTTCCTTGACAGACTGTTCCACTGATGCATAGACCCAGTGTTGGGAGGGAGCTCCTGGTTTTCAGCTGGCCTTTTCTCTTTCAGAAATTCCATCAGCACTTGGTAGTTTTATGGCCTCGAGTAAAGTGTTTGCATTCTTCCAGTATTTAGAGACTGCTACAAAGTCCTCACTATAGGTTATATTTAATCCTAGTATATGTTTATTTGACTGATTTAATCTCCCCTTTTAGCCAAGTCTTTCCAACACTGAAACAATTCCTCATGCCTTTCTTTGGAGTTATCCTTATCTCATGCAATTAGTTACCCTGCCTTTCTGGGCTGAGGAGTACTCTGGAGAAGCAATCATTTCACCTATCCTTTTTTCCCCAGAACATTCATGTTAATTGTATTTCATCACTGATCGAAGTTTTTTAATTCTGCCTTTCCTGATGGAAGCATGAGTGCAGGAGTGGTGCAACTATGTCAGAAAGTACCACAATGAAATGGGGACTTCTGGAACCGAAAGCCACGTCTGTAACTGAGGCTGAAATGAAGGAGCAACATGCTGGTCGACTGCCTCATATTTTCCTCTGCTTTTTGGAAGCATTGCATTTCCCAAACTCAGCTTAACTAACATCAAGGACCATCACAGCTCAAAGCCCACACTCAGACTGGCAAGAGGGAGGGGGGGACAGGAGGGTCACAGATTCACCTCCCCACACAGTAAGAGAATGCTTAATGCATGTTTCCTGTAGGCTTTTCTGAGCAAGAGGTGTTCAAGGAACTTTGTTTCAGCGAGGCATATGAACACATTCCTCTAATCCTCAGTGACAATACCGATGGAGGTAGCTGGGATGGCTGCTGAGTGATGAGGGTAGAAGATTTTGAGACTGATTACTTCAGAAGCCGTTCAAAGTGCCTGAGGTTCTGAGAGATCACACAGGAGCTGATGGATAACATGCCACCAACTTCAGCATCGCTGCTGGTACTCTTGGGGGTGCTTGGGGTGCCTTGGCCAGGGATCCAGCCCTCTCCTGCAGGATCTCAGTCACGGGTACAACCGGTAGCACCCCAAAGAGACACTGTTGTTGAGAGCAGCATCACAAGGGCTGAATCGAGTTTGCTCAGCCGTTTTTCTATTTATTTTCAAGCTAGCTGAAAGAATGCTGCGAACTTGAAACCTGCATTTCCAAACTGAATTTCCAGGGGAAGAGGATGCTTTTTTATCGAGCAAGAGACAAAGGGGAGAGAAGGCTGCCTTCCCCTCCTCTCCTAATTTCACGGCAGAGGCAGCGAGATGGAGACAGCCCCGTGGGGGGGGAACTGCGGTTCCCGAGCTCCCCCCAGAGGCACGCCGGCATCCCGCTCCCCACCACTATCGGCAGCCTTTTAAAACCTCTCTTTCTCATTTTTCCACCTCTCTCCCTTTTGTTTCTCTTCCCAATAAAGCCGTAGGTAAGTAAAGATTTTTTTGATCTCCAGCACAAATGTGCCCCCTCCTCCAGTTCCCCTCAAACGCAAAACAGGAAAGGAAATAAAACAATTCAAACCGCATCTTAAACAGTTTTAAATGTTTTATTTTTGGTGTCAGCTCTTGTAGGAGAAACTTCAGGTTAAAGAGATTTTCCAGTGGCTGAGAGTGTACAAACACTAATCATTTAGGCTGTCTGGTTTAGTACAAGCCATTACTGGAGGGAGGGTATGGGAGGCAAAAGGGACACTGATGTGGAAGTTGGGTATCCTCGTATTGGATGTTCCTGGTAACTCTGGATTCTTGGCCAAATCAAACTCCTACTTTTTGGGAGCTTGGTCTTGTGTCTCTAGGTAACGCTTATTTCTGGCTGAGTTGTTAGGATTTCTGCAGGTTTGAGGGATATGATTGATTAAGCTTGTGTTTTTCTTCTGGTTTTGCTGAGGATTTTTGGATCAATTCCTCCTACCATCCCACTCCTCTTCCTTTCCTCCCCAAAAGGGTGGATTATTTTGAAAAGAAGAATGAGCTGCAGAGAACAGCAGCATCAGTTAGACTGCAGTGTGGGTGCTGTCTGGTCAAACTTGAGGGTTTTTTGGGTAACCCAGAGGGTGCTGTGGAGGAGAGGGATAATGCAGCCATTAAACAGGTGTTTTGTAGGGGGTTTTCAAATTACATGGGTTTTATTTCATAGGAGAAGATGCTAATCCTTTGTCTGTACTCATCTCCCAAGCCTGTGTTACCATATTTAGTTAACATTACAGTGACATTTGGATGGTGTCATTGGCCTCTTTGAGATGAAGAAGACAGAAATCGTTGTGTTGTCAGCAAGGCCTTGGCAAAGTCCTTGTAAGCCAGTGAACTGAAAACAAAGTGCAGCTGGAGAGCTGTGGGGATGCAAATTTAATTGTAAAGAGCTCCCATTTCAGAACGGTGGCGTTTTCCTTTCTCAGCTTCTATTTGTTTTGCTGTAGACATAGTCTTTCCTCCTTTTGAATGTATTATGTATTCAGCTGGGACATCCACAGCCTGATGGATTCTCTATTGGATTTCTTTTTGGCACCTGGGCTAGATTTTTACAATGGACTGTGTACTTACCAAGGTCTATTTTCAGGTGTTGCCCTCTTCATTTTATGCAGTCTGACTGTACCTGTTGTGCTTGAGCACACCCATAAAATCTCTTACCCAATTGATTCAAGTCACTTAACTGCTTGTAATGGGCAGGGAGTAGCATTTGAGGTGGCTTCTTCTTGTCCAGTGAGGAATTTCCTCCTTTGATAGCAAACTTATTTTTTGCAGATTTAAGGGAGAGTGGGAGCCAATGTGAGATCAGTCTGAGCTCAAACCCTCATGAGTAACCCTGTCAGTGAAGATGTTCTGAGGACACTTGCACATTTCATGTGGCAAGATATTTTCTGGTAGAGACACTGCTCCATGTTGTGCATATTACCCAAAGCAAATCTCTAAGATGCTGTCGAGAAGTTCTCCATCAGCCTGAAAGTAGGTACATTTTTAGGCATGATGTTTTTCTAATCAATGGGAGTTATGTAGGAATTTTTTGTCCCTTTATGGCTTGAGTTCTACAGGCTGGAACATGTTCTTCAGCAACTACATTTGATGTCAGTTCAGCTCCCCTGAAGAGCTGTGCCCTGGGGTCACTTCAGCTACTGGACAACAGAATAATACTGGTGGACATCAGAGAGGCTTTGACATCTGTTATGGTAAAACATCTACTGGAGCAGACCAGACCTAAAATTGTTTGGTCTGGCATTTCTTACAAAATACCCCACCTCCTTCTCTGTAACAGGAAGCTCAGTGGGGATGGAACTGAGGGGCTTTTCTTTTTCTTCTTTAAAGTGTATTTTCTAAATATTTAGCAAATGATAAAAAATTAACAGGTTTTCAGGCAGTGATATGTAAACAAGAAATAAATAGGCAGTGGTAAAGACCTCCACATGCCATAACCATTAATGCTGTGTTAAATTAAAAGGACAGTGAACCATGTCAAACCTTTTCAGTATGTGTGGATCTCATTCATGATATTATATTACCTTCACAATGTGTTTGTTAGCCAGGTCCTAGTTGACTTTGTCCTGTTTAATGACTATGAAACACCTGAAAAATAAAAAACACCCTGTACCTCTTTGAAGGAGTTAGTAAGTAAATACAAATCATATTTTGTTAGTAGTCAATAGATTTTTAATAAAACAGGAGAATAAAATGCTGATTTTATACATTTCATTTCAAACACTATAAAAAAGTAAAAAATGCTGCAAAAAATAAATGTTTCAGATGGATCCACTCCTTTCAACTCAAGGAGGTTTTAGTACAAGAATCATGAGAAAATGTATGTTGAAGTACTTCTTTTAAGTATATAGTCAAAAACATGTTTGAGTCCAAAGAATTCCACAGGAATGATGCAGAATTAGGTCTCTATTGATATTTTGTTAAGGTAATGATTGTTTTGATTGTTTGTTGGTTTTTGTTTTTGTTTTTTTTTTTGTTTTTTTTTTTTGCTTTACAGATGATAAGGTTTTAGTAAAAGAAAGCAAAATTGAAGAACAACAGTGACATTCACATTCTGATGGAATTGACTTGAATAATCAATTCCCTTGTCTGAATCATTCAACTTTTTATCCACAGATTCATTTCTCTTCTTTTTTCCTTTGATTTGACTATTCAAAAGTCCCACTACTTTATCATAATCATAAGAGACCATTTTTAGTATCTTCAGCAAAACGATGTTTGGTGGGAAGAGGAAATTAAATAGTGAATCCTTGCGAAGACAAACAAAGAATTTGTTTTGTTTTGTTTTGTTTTTCCAAGTGAAAGTGCTATTAAAATGTTAAGTGAAAATTATGAGATGTTTGAAATTGAAACCAATCTTACAGTTTGCTCTTTCAATTCAGTCAGTCATTTTCTAACTTCTACCCCAAGCTCAGTATGAGCCAGTCACAGACATGGGATCAGCACCCTTAGAAGTACCTTCACTGACACAGAATCATAGAATAGACTCATAGAATATCTCAATTATGAAAGGACTCATAAAGGTCATTGAGTCCATCTCCTTGTTCCTCTCAGACTACCTGAACCATAAGACAAAGATCATTGTCCAGACACCATGTGAACTCCAACAGGTTGGTGCCATGACCATTTCCCCAGGAAGCCTGTTCCATGACTGACTACCCTCTCTGTGAAGAACCTTCTGGTTGTCAGGACACACTGTTGACTCACGTTCAACTTGGCATCAACTCAAACTCCCAGATCTCTTTCTGCAGAGCTGCTCCCCAGCCTCTTGTCCCCCAGTCCCCCTTTGCTTCTAGCACAAATGTGTGATTAATGCTTTGTTACCTTGTCATCTTTGTTTGGTGGCACTGTCTGTCCAGCTCAGGAAGCCTCTCAGGCCTCACAACTGCATCCCATGGAGTCCTTTTTCAGGACCGTAGGACCATGGAAGGAACCTGGGGGCAGCCAGAGCTGCTCTGTGCTCCAGTAAATCTGCCCCTTTCTACAACAAGAGCCTCTTGTACCTGCAGCAAAATTAAACTAGGGCTCAAAAGCTGGAAGGAGAAGGTTTCTCCTAAAAGCCATGTGAGAAGGCAGAACTACCAGGGTAGCCCCACTGGTGTTGTCCTGCCTTTATTCTTCTTTCTAGAAACATTTAGAGGGACAGACTAAACTGCTTGAAAAGTCAGTCCCTAACATGACAATGTGGTTCAGTGGGTAGATTTGGGATGAAAATCCTCTTAGTTTTGCTCCTTCTCTCCTTTGTTTTGTTGGGCCATTCTAGGCAATTATTTTAAAATTGCTGCCTCTGTTTCCTCCTCTAGCTGTGATGATACCCACTGCCTGCATTTCTGAATCCTTGCTGAGAATTTTTAATTGTGGTACAGTTCTGTGGGAGTGAAGAAATACCTCCAGAAGTGCTAATTGTTAACTCAAGTGATGAAATGCTGTTGTGTACAATGCTTTTTTTTTTTTCTGGATGAATTGGCTAGTGGTGAATGAGTTGATGTTCATAACAATTCACTCCAAGGTCCTGCTTAGTTGGGTTTATCAGCCATTGAATTATTAGCCCAGCATATCGGTACGTGTTACACAGTGAAACCATCAAATATGCATCAGCAAAGCCTGTGTTAGCAAGACAGGATGGGTGTAATGCTGTAAGTTGCAGCCAAGCCCAATTACCACGGGAGAACGCCTCTCCTGTTCCGAGGCTTCCAACCATTTCAGTTGCATATTAACAACGTTTATTCTATTTAAGTGGCTTTGCCATCCTGTGCCCGGCTCCTGTTTTTCTGGCAGTGCTGCATGGCTGTGAGCAGTGACAGGTCAGGGGTGGTTTCAGCTTGAAGGTGGGATTAATTGTCCTTTGAAGACAGAGCAGGGGTTTGGGATTTTGGGTTTTGACCATACTCAGGGGTCTGGCCATGCTCAGCAGCACCTGTTGCTGCCCCAACCACCTCTGCCATTTGCATGGGGTAGGAATAGGAAGCTTGACCTATAGCCATCTCCCCCCAAATTTTCCTTCTTACTCCCATCTTCCCTCAGCTTTCAGCACAGTGCTTGCTTGAAGAGCTCCAGCTTGGCTTCTGAGCAGAGAAACCTGCACAGTCAGTCTTCTCTGTACCAGCATTTTCTAGCCAATGTGAGATGACCTTTATGATGGGGCTTCCTCAGTCTCAGCCCTCCGGCTGATGGTACAAAAGAGGGATTAGGCCCACATCTGATCCACCCTGGTAATCTGAGGCCAGACATGGTCTTTTCTTTCAAGAACAGTTGCTGTAAAGATTTTAAGGATGTTGTCACAGCTACATTCACAGGCAAATGGAGCATTTCGTCTGCTTCAGGCTGTGAAGATTTAATTGAGCTCCGAGGGAAGGCTTGAAGCTGAATTAAATCTTTTGCTGATGGAAAGCAAGGTCTGCCATAGAAAAATTCTCCTGATTCTTTTCTTCCCTAAGTGCTGCAACAGTGACCCAAGACCAGCTCTGACGCAGTACAGGGCAGAGTTTGTTCTGAGAAAGGGATTATTTACTCTGATGGAGTTATTTCTCCCAAGAAAATAAATTACTTTATTCTGTCTTCAGCATGTGTAAAAGACATTCAGAGAAACTGAACTGCCATTTTTTAATTGCTGTTGTTCTGTAGCTAGAGATTGTGAGATCTGTGGGCTCTCAGTTGAAATGTCATAACAAAATTGCTCCTTGTAATTGTGGAAGAAGAAACAGCATGTGTGGGAGAGACAGATCAGGAGAGAATAGTTTATCTGTTTTCCTTAATAATATAAATATGACACAGGTATTAATTTTGGAGCAGACTGTGGAGATTTGTAGTAGCACCCTATGGGTTTTACTCTTGAATTTTACACTTTGATAAATAAATAAATACTCAAACTCTAACATGTTTTGTGTCTTAGGCCATTTTTTTTCAGCTTCCTTACTACCAAAGGTACCTGGTTGGGCCATCCCTGTAAGAGCTACATTTGGAGATCCTAAGGGAAAAATCTTATGCTGGCTGCTTGGAATTAATTCCCTTGGATTTCTGCATGTTTTAACACCTGTTAGAATGACTTTTAAAAATTGCTTTCAGCCCTGTGTTGCTGTTGGTGGTTTGACAAAGATGTTCTCAGCAGTCAGGAGTCCACTGTGGAACACGGATTTGTGGGATCCTCTGGAGACAGACCAAGGCTTTGCTTCTGAGCCTCAGAGAGACTGTGGCATCTTTAGGGATGTGTCAAAAAGTGCTGCCAAGGAAGGGAATTTATGCAGAGCATCATCAGTTGACTTGAGTTTGTCTGTGCTTTGTGGACAGGAGAGTTTGGGTTGTTCTGCAAAACAATATATTTTGGTTTAGGATCTGTGTTTTTCTTTACATAAGGAAAGGAATACTGAAAATCTCTTAAAACCCCAAATCCCTCTTTCGAGCACTTTGGCAAAACAAAGAGGGTCAGATATCTGCATAAGGGTCAGAACTGCAGGATAATGGTGTGCCTCAAACCTCTGGGAAAATGAAAGGTACCACATTTTGTTACTTACTATAAAGAGGTGCTTGCTGAGAAGATATTTGTGTAATAACATAATTGTTCCATGGATTTCACAGAAATTCAGTGTCAGATCGGTTTTCCTTTTTTTTTTTTTTTTTTTTTTTTAATAGAATAGAATTCATTAGCATACCTCCAAATCCAAGTTCCTAAAGACTTCATTCTTTTTTTCACAGATCCTCCCTTCTTGGAATGTGTCTGAACACATTTATATTCAGACGTAACTAACTTGGGACCAACACTAAGGTGTCAGAAGTGTTTAAACTATAAAAGAGTTATTACAGAATTCAACCTTGAACTGCCTGAGGTTACAAAAAAGCACAGAACTAGTCATGAGTTACAGGGAAATAGATGTGAGGTGAGTGAAGTGATAGGTAATAATCGTGGAGGCTTTATGATTCCAGGAAAGAGGGAAATGTGAAATGGAAGGTGAGCCTAAATTAGAGACCCTTCAGAGAAACTAATAAATCTAATGGGTTTTGATTAATGCAAGGTTTGTGAGCAACTTCCCATCTTTTGTGCAATCAAGAGCAAATTCTTTCTGAATGAGTGCATGGTAACCTGGTTCTCACCTTGTACCATCATTTTTGCAGGCACAAAAGGTGATATAAATCATAGAGGTGATTTGTTTTGGTAGCGTTTTACCAGCCTTCTGGACAGAAAAAAGTGAAAGCAGCCATCATGGCAGCTATACTGGTTTTTGCCCTATGACTGAGTGATTTAATTGCATAGTTCTGGTTCTTAATTCTTTTGCATTTGTCTGATGTGACAGAATGAAAGGAGTCTAAACCAGGCATAGCTTCATCCATACCAAAACTTGAACCAAATCCAGTGCAAAAATGAACAGACTGGTGCCTGTGACTCAAACCTGTGGATGTCTCACCCCTTCTTTTGCTGAAATTGCACTGGGAAGGGTTTACCTCTCCTGTAGGAGACCTGGTGTCCTGGTGTGCTGTAATTCTTCCTGGTGCTTCAGGTATCACGTCAAATAACTGTGTGTAGCTTATTTCTGGATCTAAGGCTCTCTGTGACCTTGGTGAGGTTAATCCTCATGTGTGCTAGCGTGAAAACAGAATCCAGCCCATATGTTCAGCCTTGCATGTGGCTCCGGGAAGTGCCATGGATGGGTTCAGTATTAAAGTCATATTGCTGCCTCCTTGGGTAGATGGAAACTTTCCAGGACTGGAGGGGGAAATGTTAACTGATGTTCCTGAAAGCAAGGACATTCCTGATTTTTCCTTCTCCCACTTAGGTTAGGCACTTGGAGAACCTTAGAACTTTTCTCTTCTGTTTATTTTTGTTTAATGAGCAAAGAGAAAGATTGATTTTGATTTAAATGTCAGATGACAGACTTATAGACTTGCCAACGTCTTGGGTGCCCTTTTATTTAAAAGAAGCATCTGCACAAGAATTGGTACCCACAACAAAGCCAAGGTCTCAGACAGCAAAATTGAAGCGACTCCAAGAAACTGGTAAATGCAAACCACAAGGATGCCTGAATCTGCCTCAGAAACTTCAGCTTCTCCTGATGCTGCTGGAGAGGGGCAACAGATTTTCCTGATCCTCTGACTCACAAACCAAAGTGTTCTGTAAAGCCTGTGAACCACAGGATATATCATTGTCTCTAAGAGATGAGGAGATGGGAAGATTCAGGAATAGTTTACTGTGGAAGATAATGGTGGTTTCTTAGGGGTCAGTTGCTCATTTGGCTCTGCTGGGTAATCTGATGGGACTGTTTGAAGTTCTGGGTAATCTCAGCGGTTCTGTGTCCATTTTTGGTCTTCCCAGTAGAAGAGACATGTAGGCATACTGGAGAGAGTCCAGAGAAGGACTGCAAGAGTGATTAAGAGACTGTAGCTTCTCTCCCATGAGGAAAGGCTGAGGAAGCTGGGGCTGTTTAGCCTAGAGAAGGCTCAGAGAAAATCTCATTAATGTGTATAAATACCTGAAGGGAAGGTACAAAGAGGATGGAACCAGGCTCTTTTCAGTGCTGCCCAGGGACAGGAACACCGGAGGGTCTATCTGAACATCAGGAAATGCTTCTTTTACTGTGAGGGTCACTGAGTGCTTGCACAGGTTGCCCAGGGAGGTTGTGGTGTCTCCATTCTTGGAGATGTTCAAAAGCCATCTAGACATTGTCCTTGGCAACTGGCTCTGGGTGTTTCTGCAAGAGAGGGAGGCAAGATGAGCTCCAGAGGTCCCTTCCCACCTCAAACATTCTGTGACCCTTTGTAAAGAACTAAGGGTTCGGTTTACGGAAAGGAATTACATCCATCTAACCACAGGTATATAACCACACCAATATTCTTTTGTTCAAGAAATCTCTAGGAGAGGATATATCAGTTTCTAGAGCTCCACTTGGAGACATGAAGCTAGCCCAGACTACAGGACGAGGATGTGCAGGCTTGAAGTTGAGCTTCAGGCTCTGTGAAGTGACAGTTCACTGTGCTTTGCTCCCATAAATGCGCTGTGACAGAGGGAGTTCCCTGTGGGGATGGAACCTGGCCGCACCTCAGGTCTGGGTAGTGGCAGTGTCCTCACCCAAAGGGTGAAGTTGCAGACTCTCAACCTCCATCCCATGTGGACTTGCTTGAAGCTCTGCAGCACACCCAAAATAGCAGCACAACACATCTGACTCACCTTATGCTCCACTGAAACACTGTGCAGTGCTGCAGTTGACCCAGCAGTGGCTCATTAATATCTGCAATCCCACTGGTGTCTCCTGGAGAGACATACTGGCATAATGTAGTGCAGTGGAATAATGGGAAATGAGTTTTGATGGGAGGGAGTATAACAGTAAAGACAAAAATCCCTTCTAGATCAAGAGGTTAATACAGGCCAAGTCAGTGAAGCATTGCTGAAAGAGGTGCTGATAGGCCATGAAAAATTTACAAGCTAACATTCTGAGCCACTGTCAGGCTGCAAAACACTGACCTTAATCCTCTGAGCCCATCGTGGCATTGCCAGCAGTAGAACTAGGCCTCTGCAGAAGAGTGAGATTGCACGCTGCTGTCAGTCTGCTGTCTCTGCAGTGTCCTCCTGGGGTCTGCTGATCTCTGCATCTCACTCGGTGTCATCCCGAATACGGTGGGATGTCTGATGCTTTTGCTCTGGAAATGCAGAGCTGAGGCCTCACTGGAGGGCTGGCAGGAAGGTGGGGAACATCTGGTCTCTGTGCAGGACTAGATGACCCATGGACTTCACTGGAAACATGAAGAATGCATCTAGTCCTGAAAGGTCCTATATATCTCCCAAGTCCACATCAGGTAGGCGTCTCTTTGGCATAGCAGTAGCCTTGTAACTGCTCAACATTTCATTCTCTTCATTGATGCTTTTCCTTCTTCATAAAATTGCTGAGTTTGCTTTGCTTTGTCTGAAGGAAATGAATACTCATTAGCTCTTCTTGACTAGGTCAATACTAACCTAAAGTGTTACAGATTTTATACCTTGTGTCTTGTCTAGACCCTGGGTGACATGGCCAATGGAAAATTTGGAGTGTCACAATATCTCAGTCCCAAAGAGGAAAGGCTGGTTTTAGGAGCAGACTAAAAATTAGCTCAGCTGTCTCTTCCTTTCTGTTCTGATCCTGACTTGCTGTGATGGTTGTACAGGTGCCTTCCTCCCCCTCCAAAGCAGCTCCCTGTCTCACTGGTGTCAGAAGGTCTGGCTGCCTGGTGTTTATAGAAAGTTGGAAGTCCTCCAGTGAGAGGCTGAGTACTATTTCATTCCTTTAACAACCCACCATCTCGCATGAGCTGTAACCCCAGTGACAACGGTATGTCACTCTTATTTTAAACCTAATCTGATTTAAATTTGCTTATACCAGAGCAGAGAGAGAGAAATGAGGAGAGCTGAAACCAGACATACCTACTTAGATTTCCAGATCAAAGACAGTGTAAGTAAAAAGTAAAGCCTGAGCGGGGTCTCTGGAGCTTGGCCCCTATGGAGCCCTTTTTCCCACCCATAGAATTAATGTAGTGGTAATGGGAGTTCCTTGTCTCACATCTCTGGTCCCACCTTTTCATGTGCTCTTGAAAACACAGGTTGTTTCCACTTCTCTTCTTCACCATGTGCTGTCTTACCTGTGAACCATTGAGCCAGGATACAAAAAGCCAAATCCAACTGATGCTTTGGGGCCTTATGAGCTGGAAAATTAAACTTGTCAGTGCTGGGAATGTGGTGGTCTCCAACTGGTGTGCAAGGTACTGACAGTGGAGATTTTGGCCAGGCTGCTTGGCAGAGGGGTAAGTGGGAGCAAAGGATACAACCCAAGCCAGCTGGGGTCTCCTGCCCTGGGAGTGGTCAGGCAGCTGTTTGTCTTGTGAAAGATGGAGTATCTACTTACAGGGTAAATCAGACAGCAAACTGTGAGATATCCAGCTGAAAGTCTCCTAGCACATGCTGATTGAGTATATTGACTAATAAAAGCATGAACTGTATGGCTTCAATTGAACTATGTGACCAGAAACCTGAAAAATTTTACTACTGGAAGTCAGGAGAAAGCTTGGGTACATAAAATGGTAATAAATCAGAGCCTGAAAGGTTTTTTGATTTAATGGGGCAGTGAACAGCATGGAAACAAGACTGAGTATTTCCCCTTCTTCCATATTTCTTTCTCTCCCCCTCTCCCTTCAGCTTTTGTGCTTTCCCATAGGGGAGTACTGAGGAACGGTGTACAACATCACTTTTCCTAAGATGAAGTCCCTAACTGTTGTGGTTTTTTTCCATTCTGCAGACACAAAATTTACGATAACAATAAATCGAAGGTGGTAATATGCTCCCCAATTTATCAGTGAATTCATGTATAAAAGTGAATATGAAATACAGCAGTCCTGCTGCTGACTTGTAGTTTTGTCACAAGGCAGCCAGAAACTATAGATGCCTTTTGCATAGCAGTGAGGACCCCTCCTACTGCCTTCATTCATGTGGAGGTGATCAGGCTTCTAATAAAGCTTTGTGGGCTTCCAAGTGATATGTCATTTTCAAATTCATTTCCTGCTTGGGTTAATAAACAGTTGATTCATCTCCTTCTTCCTAGTTACAGGCTAGTTGCAGTGACTCTAAATACTGGGCCGTCAAGGTTAAAGGGAGGCAATCATGGCCAATAAACAGACTGCAGAGGAGTTCAATTACTTGTTTGCATCAATCTTCACTCCAAAGCTGTGCTCATATTGGAAAAGGTTTGGGCGGCAGGGTGAGAAGAGATGTGTGGGAGGGAATCCCTTTCCTCTTCTGAGTTTTAATTTCTGAGTGTCATTGAACTATTCCCACAAGCAAAGCTCTGTGAGCCAGAGTATTTCTGACAGTGTCTCCCCTGTGAGTGCATCACATCAAAGCAACTAAAAGACTTTCCTGACACTGGGGCTGCAGGTAATCCAGGATCCCATTTTGGAGATTTTGTCCTTTTTGCTCATGCTTTGCCGTTAGGATAATTAGAGGGGGAGGCCAACAGAGAGACTGAGAGAGGGAGCCAAAATCAACATGGCATTGGAACAAATGGGGATTCTAAGGCTGCTGAGCAGTAGGGAACACGTCATGGCCACATCTCTCTTGTGCCCTGATGAAGCTGGCTGGGTGCAGCTTTTGTTCCTAGGGCCCAGGGCCCAGGGGAGAGGCACAGATGAGAGCAGTGGGGGAAATCTAGGTGTTTTGAAAAGGCTAAGAAATTCAGTATTACACAGGAAATACATAACCATCCCACAAAACCAGCTGGAGAAACAAAATAATACTGCAATTAAAATATTGGGTTTGGGTTTTTGTGACTGAGTTCTTGACTTCGCTATACTTTGCTTAGTTCACTTCATGCTGTTTGCAAGTATACTGAGAGCCTTTAAGGATTTGGGAAAATGTCTTCCAGATTCCAGAGTCCAGTGATGATAAATCAATTTATCATTGATGAATGGTTTTCCACTGTAGTTTGTGGCTTCTCTAATGAAGCAGTCACAAAAGGTCATGGACACGTAGAACCAACTAGGAAACAACCATTAAAAGTGAAGAGTTAAAGGAAATTATTTGCAAATATCTTAAGGTCTATTTGCCAAGTGCTTATAAAAAAATCAATACATTTAAAGAAAATCAGGATGCTTCCCAAACATTCTGCTAACCAAAATGGGGCTTTATTCACAATAAATACTATTTATGATGAATAATTTGACTAGGAAGAACTGGAGAGATGCCAATGTATCCATCTATTTAATACAAACTGTGGGTGATCCAAAGAATTCAGTTGCTGAAAGAATAACCAAGAAATTAATTAAAGAACAGGCAATAAAACACCAGGGCAAATACAAGTTGAAAGTAGCAAAAGTCCATAGATTTTAAGGGCAAAATCATGCATACTTACGTTCACATTTTCTAGAGTCAGGGTAAGAATTGTGTCTTTCACTGGCATTTCTGTATCTACAAAGATCATGAACAGAGATGTGGACTTTCACTTGGTGTAAGCAGAGCTTACCACATTGCCACCTAATCTTTGCTGATGTCTTAGAAGGCTACAGCACCCGAATGCAAATAACATTATGTCTCTAATGTTAATAACCCCTCAATTTCTTTAGGAAGATTAAGAGCAGAGCAGATAATGGATGACTGATAAATACAGTTAATTTAGATTTTCAAGATGTTTACAAAAAAATGCATTGCAAGAAGCTATTAATGGGATTTGGTGAGTATAGAGGAAGAAGGAAGGCAAAGGCTTAGCTTCGGCAGGGGTGAAGAGGAGAGACAGAAAGATGAGGGCTAAGAGTTCATTTCTCAGCATGGGAAGAGGTTGATAAGAAGGTCCACCCAAGAGTCCGGTTTGTGAAGACTTGCGAGGAATAGAATCAACTCCATAGAGGCCTAATAAACCATAAAAATTGAGAATATGAATTTCAATATAACCAAGCACACGGCAATGCTGCTCAAAAAAAAATGATTTAAATGCTTCATACACACTGATGATCTCTGCATTCAATTTAACCCTCTAGACATAGGGACATAATTGCCAGGGACTCAAAGAAGGGATTCAGGCAGTACACAGTGGGGCTTGCAGCAGTGAAAAGCCTGTGCAGCTGAGTTAAGGAATGGGAGGAGGATAATAATAATCTCATGTGTCCAATAATAGCGATGTGGATAATAATAATCTCATGAACTAACGCTTCATCTTGTACTACCTGCTGTATTGAGTTTGATCACTCTTTTGTTGAGAAGAGGAATGGTAGAATCATAGAATCATGGAATTGTTAAGGCTGGAAAAGACCTTTGAGAACATTGAGTCCAACTGTTAACTCAGAACTGCCAAGTCTACCACTGAACCATGTCCCTCACTGCCACATCTACACAAATTTTAAATACCTCCAAGGTTGTTGATTCAGTCACTTTTCTGGGCAGCCTCTTCCAGTGCTTGACCACTCTTTCAGTGAAGAAATATTTCCTAATATCCAGCCTAAACCTCCACTGGCACAGCATGAGGCCATTTACTCTCCACTGTTACTTGGGAGAAGAGACTGCTCCCCTTCTGGCTACAAACTCCTTTCAGGTAGTTGTAGAGAGCAATAAGGTCCCCCTGGAGCCTCCTTTTCTCCAAAACACCCCCAGATCCCTCAGCTGCTCCTCACAGGACTTGTGCTCCAGCCTCTTCCCCAGCTCCACTGCCCTTCTCTGGACAAGCTCCAGCCCCTCAATGTCTTTCTTGCCATGAGGGGCCCAAAACTGAACCAGGATTCGAGGTGTGGCCTCACCAGTGCCTAGCACAGGGGGACAATCCCTGCCTTGGTCCTGCTGGCCACACTATGGCTGGTACAGCCCACGTGCCATTGATGTTCTCACCCACCTGGGCACACACTGGCTCATGTTCAGCTGCTGTCAACTTGCACCCCCAGGTCCTTTCCCACTGGGCAGATTTCCAGCCACTCTGCCCCCAGTCTGTGGTGCTGCAGACGGATGTTGTGACCCAAGTGCAGGACCCTGCACTTTGCCTTGTAGAACCTCATACCTTTGGCTGTGGTACATCAATCCAGCCTGTTCAGACTCCTCTGCAGAGCCTTCCTGCCCTGCATCAGATCTACACTCCTGTCCAACTGGGTGTCATCCATGAAATTACTGAGGGTGCCCTTTATCCCCTTGTCCAGGTGATCAATAAGGATATTAAACAGAACTGGCCCCAACATGGAGCTCTGAGGACCAGGAACCACTAATGACTGGCTGCCAACTGGACGTAGCACCACTCCCCACCATTCTCTGGGCTTGGCCACCCAATCAGTTTTTTACCTATTGAAGAGTATGGCCATCCAAACCATGGAAAGCCAGTTTCTGTGGGAGAATGCTGTGGGAAATGGTGTCAAAGGCTTTACTAAAGTCTAGGTAGAAAACATCCACAGCCCTTCCCTCATCCAGTAAGTGGGCCATCTGGTCTTAGGCGGAGATGAGGTTGGTCAAGCAGGACCTGCCTTTCATAAACCCATACTGGCTGGGCTTGATCACCTGGTTGTCCTGTACATGTCACATGATGGCACTCCAGATGAACTCCTCCATAATTTTCCCTGACACTGAGATCAGGTTGACAGGCTTGTAGTTCTCTGAATCCTGCATCTGCCCTTTCTTGTAAATGGGCATGACATTTTCTAACCTCCAGTCAGCTGGGATCTCTCCAGTTAGCCAGGGTTGCTGATAAATGATTAAAAGTGACTGGTAGTGCAAATTAAAAAAACAAACAAACAAAAACAAACCAACAAACAAAAAAGAGTGATCAGCAACATGTGGTTTCTCTGTACAGTGAGAAGGGAAAATGTTGGAATTTAATCCATAGGGAAAGAAGATGAGTAAGTTAGAACTGATGTATTTTATAGGGTTAATGCTCAAAGGGAAGAACTTGTCTGCCACTCTCTGGTTTTGCTTTTTGTCTTTTAATCCTTTTTATGAAGTAATGAGTAGAGAGAACCACAAAAAAAGATGAAGGCAGTGTGTTTCAGAGAGGAAAATTGTTCAGAGGCTGCATGACAGAGGCTGTATTTTCAGTTTGTGGTCCTCAATGGGGGGAGTATTTCCTGGAGAAGTTTCTTTGTAATGCATTACATTTCTTTGTAATGCATGCTTATATGTATGTATTCATATAGTTTTAGTTAAGAATTTAGCACTTTCAGGATTTAGTACTTTAGTACTCTAAAGTAAAGAAAATGTCTTGGTCTGTGAACATTCAAAGTGCATACTGATCTCAAACTGGGAATGGAAAGGGATGTCATGCTGTGGATATACTAGCCTGTTCACAAGCACTGCTCCACACAAAATCTCTTTCACACAGCAATGACTGTAACATGGGTTGTCTCCCTCCAAATCTGCACAGGGTTCAGATTTGATGGCAGTTTGGGGCTCTAGGTCAGGCTATCTTGAAGCTGTCTGTGCCCAGTGTGGTGTCCCAGACCAATGTGAAATGCTTGGGCAGGGGTGGGAGCCTTTCCCTGCCTGTGACTGCAGCTGGTGGAGGCCCAGCAGTTTTCATTCAGTCTCAAGCACAGTTTTTGAGCTCATTTGAACACAGGAATGAAACATGGGCAGGTCTGTTCATCCCAGCTCTTGGGCAGCAAAACTCCGGATCTATTTTCCTGAAGAGGTGCAAACTGAAATCCCTCCAAAGCTGAAGAGTGCCATGAAAAATTGCCTGTGACTTGACACTCCTGGGTGTGATGACACAGGCTGGGATGTTGCTGCTGCACACACACATGCTGGTATGGGAGGGACACCAAGCACCAGACAGCTGTAAGATGCTTGCTGATGGGTAGGACTGCTGGTGTGAGATGTCAGTCCCACGTGCCATCAGTGGGGATTAGTTGCTGGAGAACTGAAAGTGTGCTGTCCATTCCCCTCCTTTTTCCTGAAGTCACTTGATGTGCATGTTAAGATGTGACCAACTGAGGCACCTGGTATGTCTGTCTTGCCCATAACAGTGCTTGCTGCCCCAGCCTTATACCAATTAGAGTCCTCCAGCTGGTGCTGAGGAGTCATCTGCTGTCCTCTTGCCTCAACTCCTTTCTCTGCAGCGCTGTTAATGACAAAGGTAGCAAGCAGGACAAGGAAGATCTATCTGGATGCTAAATAAGCACTTAAGACACTGATCAAATGTGACACAGGGATCACATCTCCCCTTTGCTTGAGAAGGCAGGGAAGTGCTCCAGCCTTCAATGATCACTGGAGAGCTGAGGCACAGAAATTGTCCTTGCCACACCATGAAGAAATTCAATGGCAGCAACTGACTCCAGCTTTCCTGGACCCCAGCCTTGGCTGGAAAGGAGAAGCCTGACCCTTCATCAAGGTTTTCTCCCATCCTGCCTGTTTGTCATTGTGTCTCATTGTGTCACGCACAGAGTTAACCTCCACATGTGCTGTGTACAGGTCAGGTCTTTCTGGGGTGTTCCAGGAGGAATAAGCCTTGCTTCAGGGCTGTTATGCAAATTCATATCAGTAATGATCCAGAAATAGCAATCCTTAATCACGGGTAATTTCTAAAATGAATCAAACACATTCTTTCTTTTCCAATGAATAATTCTCTCAGTGCTGAGTATTAGTAATGATAAGGACTTTCTAATGTCCCTACAATATGTTTTTAAAAGGCATCAGTCTCTCCTATTAATAAATCCCCTTTGGAAATATTGTGTTTAATTTGAAAACCTTAGGAAAAAAGGAGGGCTTGGTCAAAAGCGGTCACTGCTGTTCAGCCTTAATCACATCAAGATGGTTTTTGTCTGCAGATTTAACGCATGTGTGTGGATGTGTGGCTCAGACTTTCCTTAGGCATGCACTGACTTGATAAGCCATAATGACCATGTCAGTGATCCATGGATGATAGGTCACTGGGAGATGGGGCATTTTGAAACTGCACTTCTCAATCCACTCTGCTGTGCCTTTGAGGGGTTTTTAAAGCAGCCACAGGAGCCAGCCAAGGACTGATTTTGTACCCATCATGGAGCATCCTAGAAAACCCTTGGGCAGTGAATTTCAGCATAGCCCTGGTCTTTCAACAACTCTGAAAGACAACTCTAAACTGCAGGAATGTGAACAAAATCAGAAAGCCAGGGAAGGTAGTATTGAACCACTTTGCCTTGCAGTGGTATTCCTTTGCTAATTGGGGATAAAGCTGCTGTGGACCTTCTGAATAAGCCTAGAAGCAAATGCAGGAGCATAGCTGTCCTGGAGGCACTATGTGGAATCAGTAGAGGAATGCCAGGAGACATGTGGCTGGTGATGTCTGCCTTGAAGTGCTTGGACTCTAAGAGGGGCATAAGTGAGCCAGACTGGGCAGACAGAGTCAGCCACACACATGCAACATGTGCTGTCAGGTATTTAATACTTTCAACTAATACTGGTCTTTCCTTACTAAGTCTCCTGTTCTTTTGTTTTTCCAGTCTAGATGAAAAAAATAATAGATTGTTTCCTGAGAGCTGTGACAAGGAAAGACCAAGGGAGGAAATTTAAGGGGAACCCTTGTGGCTGGAGATGCAGAAGGGCTATGGAGGAAAACACAGATGCCTGTGGCTCTGTGGCTGATATAGTAACTCTGTGTTCAAAATCCCTGTGTGCACCAGTGTGCTGGCTGCCCTGTAGCATGGGGAGGCACTGTTTTCATGTAGTTCCCCACAGATATACCCACAGGACAAGTTTGTGAGCACCTGAGGCTGTGAACACTCAGTCATATCTTCAGGGAGACACACCTACATTCAGGAGTTCCTGGCACTTTTATTCATACTTCTCCCATAGGATCCCCTGACTCCCTGGCGCAGTAGTTATTTTACCAACTTATTTTTGGTAAGTCAGAAGTAAGAAGGTGTGGAATTAACAACAGATAACCTTTATTCCTTCCAGGGTTGTGTTTCACCAGGGATTGAGAGCTTGTCCCAGTGCGCAGTGCCTGAGTCCCAAGGCCAAGGGTGCAAAACTCCCTGCTCCTGCAGCACGGTTGCACTAAATACCCAGCATGAGCAGCTGATTTTTCTTCAATTTTCAAGGTTGTCTCACAGACAGAAGCAAGATCCATACATGGGAATGCACCATTAGGGTTGAACTCTTGCTTTATGATAATATACAGTTCCCTCTTGCAATACGAATATGATGATAGTGGGGATATGGCTTTCTGTTACAGACCCAGAAATGTGAGTTAGAGCTTCCCTTTATGCCCCTACTGATGGTCCAAAAAATTTCTTGGTGATGTGAAGGAAAAGCCTCTTGTCTGAAGAACTAATGTTCCAGATAGCATTCAAAAGCAAGGGGAGTGAAACAAATGAACGTCCAAACCAAGGGCTGAATAGGGAAATTTACTGCCCTTCTACCCTGTCCACTGTTGGCTGGATGTGATCTCAGTGCCTGAATCACTGGAACTGGTAGCTTTTAATAAATGAGCTATAGGAAAATGGTAGCTAGTTTAAAAAAATGCATATGTCTGTGTTTAAAGGTGAGGAAAAGGTAAGTAGGTTATGGTGAAGTCTTGTGGTGTGATTGACTTGTTTTTTTTAAACATATTTGTTTACTTATCCTTCTTCTAAAAGCGTGGGTGCTAGAACAGAGGAACTCTGTTGTATCTTGTAGCAGGAAAAGGGATGGATGAAGGCAAGCAGGAAAGTGTGTGTGGAGGGCATGGGAATGTTTTAAACTAGATTTGCCTCTGGACATGTGACATGGAACTGCTGTCTTCAACATTGGTGTACCAGGATAGTCATTCTCCTTCCCCATATCCTTTGGGACAACCTAATTGATTTTGCAGTGGTTTACTCATCTAAACAGCAGCTGTTTGTTGGCTTTCCATGTGTTGCCTGATGCTGCACAGTGTGTAGATCATGGGACAGGGCATTCCTGGGCAGTGCTCTGTTCTTCTCTCAGTCCTTTTGCAGCTCTGCTCCCCTTGCCTGGTGTTGCAGCCCTAGGGTTCCTGTGGGTTCTCTGCCTGGGTCTGCTCTCTACCTTTTCTGTCCCGGCATACAATGAGAACGTTTAACTATGCAGAGTTAGTGGGGTAACTTGTCTGAAAATTAGCCTTTACCTGATTTGGATGTCATGCAAGATCCAAAGTGTCCCTACAGAATGCAAGAGATGGTTACATTATTTGTGGGAGTTGTGGGTTAAGTATTGCATGGGGCTTAGAGTTGCAGAAGACAAATGTCTAACAAATTCTTCCTATCCCATTGTATAATAAATTTCATTCTGTACATGCTGTCTTACAGAGAAACTTTTCTGCAAACATTGCAGAGAGCTGTAAGGTATTAAATAAAGTTTAGATTAGCATCCTCCCACCTGAAAATCCAGATGCTTTACTTATCATGACTTGAGCTCTCCAGAGCTTGGAGATAGCCATAAAGCTTCTGTGAACATCCTTAAATAGTTGTTCTACATGTACAAATGTGGCTCCTAATTTTCAGAGCAAGTGATATGTATGGCTGTGCATAGGTGTCGCTTTCCCTGGATATTAATTACCCTATTCTTCTGCTGAAGAACATGGACCAGGGCCCAGAGTGGCAGTTTTTGTGTTACATACTTCTGTCTGGTCAAATTTTCCTTCTCCATTTAGTAGAAGGATCAAGTAGGCAACAGAGAAGAAATGCTGTATGGGAGAGGGAAAGAAAGGAAGGAAACTCCGTGTAAAATTTAAAAAGTATTAATAAATTGTAGTCATTGAAGGTGTCTAGATAAGGTGGTGGACAGATAACATCATCAGAAAGAATTTCTTCATGGAAATTTTTCATGGAGGAGGCTGTTAAACATTAGAATGGGCTGTCCAGGGAGGTGGTGGAGTCATGATTCCTGGAGGTGCTCAAGAAATAACTGGATGTCGCACTTAGTACCATGGTCTAGTTGAAAAGGTGGTGATCAGTCAAAAAGTGGACTTGATAATCATGGAGGTCTTTTCCAACCCAAATGATTCTGTGACTACAATGTATCTGTGTTCTTGTAATCATTAGTGCTGTCCTGAAGACTCTCCAGCTTGTCACAGGCGAAAAATTTCCCCAAGTGTGGAGTATAGCAATTATTTTTAAGGACACCCTGAAATCTAAGCTGGTTTGGGATGGTGTAACTACCTGACCTCAACAGAGGTTGGGGGATTTGTTGCAGTTGAAGTCCTGGTTTATTGTCTGATTGCTAAAGAACACCCCAGATGCCTGTTCTAGGTGGCCAATACGGAGTTCTTCATCCAAGGGATACTTTAAAGGAAGACGGAATAACATGAATGTCACTGGCCACAGCCAGCATCCTCCTAGGACGATGGGATTAAGCCAACAGATGCTTATAAACAGTGCAGCTGGCCTTGGTTGTAGCTTTCCCCTTAATCCACACGGCACAGTTCCTCCCAAGCAGCCTCCTAGGCCTTGGGGTCAATGCCACTTCTGAGGAACAAGAGCTGCCAACGAAAGGGCTGGTTGCCTGGTGTCCCTTTCTGGCTTATCTTTTGGGAAGCTGATTGCAAGGTTCTCATCTTGGGGGAGAAAAAACATGGAAAAGACAAATGGGGAAAAGCTGACTGGATTTTGCTGTTAGCCTGAGGAAGTATATGTTTTGAGTGTGGCATTTATTGTGAAATGAAGGCCTAACCCAATGGCCTTGAATATCGACAGGAAGCCTCCAAATGGCTTCAGTGTCTCTTTGTTCTAAGCGAGAAAGATCCTGGAAATAAGAAAGCAAAATGATAACTTGCAGAATTCACTCTTATCCTGGGCTCTGCAGAGATGCAATTACCTGTCTGGACTTGTGCAGAGACAAAACAGTGATGTTTGTCTTAAGGGAAATGACTTAAACAGACAAATGAACAAACGCAAATAATGCATTTAGGGGAATTGGATGGAGGTGTCTGCAAAAGATGAGGATTAAAGGCTTGGTTCTGCCTGTTGCAGTCCTGCACAACCTGAGTTTAGAAGCAGTATAAAACAGTACAAGAAGCAGAGGAGGCAGTCCCAGTTCTACAAGGCCATGGTGGGTATCATTAGCCAAAAGATAAAGGAAAGTAAATAAAGAACAACTAAAAACTTCCTAAGGTAGAGTCAAACAATGGATATCCTTTAGAGGTATACGGGAGGGAGCAAACCCAAGTCCACAATAAATTGAGCACAAACAGGTTGTTTGGGGGGTCTTTAATCTACTTGGTTCAGCCATCTTATACATGGGACATTCTATAACTACAGTAGAAAATCAGAATAGTCCATGACGTACAGTGAGGGTGTTGCTTCGCATATGTATTCCTGAACAATGCCTGGTTACTATGGTGATAGGCACTATAGAAAGTATTCATATGGATTCCTTGAAAATTTGTAATCCTGTGGGGAGAGTGATGGTCTGAGAGGGTGCCTCTGCCAGATGGATAACCTCCAGAGAATACCCTTACAGGGACTAATGGGTCTTCACTGGAAACCTTTGATTCATATGTTGAATTAGTATATTTTAACAGGAATGAAATGAGCTCTGAACACCCAGCGTCTGCAGCTTTGCTGGCTAGACATTGATTCAAAAACTTATGAACACCTGAGTAAATACCCTGGATTTTACATTTAGTGAGGCCTATCAGGTATTTAAACTTGTATCTGCTTTTTAAGCAGATATGTAGGTGATGTTAATAACTTTTGAACAGTCAGTGAACTGTGGTGCGACTCATGAAATCAAAGTCATGGAGGTTTGAAGGGACCTAGGAAATCACCTTGTCCCCAGCTTAAGCAGGGTTAACTAGAGAAGGGTTGCTGAGGGCCACATCCAGATAAAGGTTAAATATCTCCAAGGAAGGAGACTCCACAACTTCTCTGAGCAACCTGTTCCAGTGGTGACCACTCTCACGATAGCTAAGTTCTTTATGTTTAAATGGCATTTCCTGTTGGTCACTTTGTGTCCATTGTCCTCTGAGTGGGCATCACTGAGTAGTGTCTGACTCCATCTTCTTTACATTCTCCTGTCAGATATTTATACACATGGATAAAATATTTCTAAGTCTTCTCTTCTTGAGAGCTGAACAGTCCCAGCTCTCCTAATGTCTTTTTCTGTAACTCCCATTCTTTAGTTACTTTCATGGCTCTTTGCTGGACTCACTCCAGTATTACCATGGTTTTATGGAGCCCAGCACTGGATTACTTGGCTGCAAGCATTGTCCTTTGGACACCATCCACATTGTTCATCAGAGAATGATCAAAGGAGGCAGGATCTGGGCCCATGTGTCCCACATCCCTGCTCTGACAGCAAGACCGTGCCTTCTAGCCAGGCTCAGAGATGGTTCTCTTCTCTGGTTTCTCTTCCTTGCTGCAGTGAAAGCCTGGTTGGAATGATTATCAGAAGTGGAGAAGTTGATGAGTCACTGTCTTGTGGAGCAGTACAATTTTGTGTGGAGCGCTATGCTGATCTGCCTACCCATCTTGGGTGAAGATTTATTTATGGTGCTCTCCAAAGTGATACTGTAATATCCTTTCCTAGCTCACATTCCCGCTGATGCCTGCTCACTATGAGACTGCCTCCCCCACCCCCCTCAATGTGTTAAATAAGATTATATAGTGTATTGAGGTTGAAGGGAGCAGGAAATTGTTAGGATTTTTATCATCAAATTACTACTTTAAGCAAACTGGAAGTCTCTGATCAGCCATGTAGAGCACAGTGTCCTGGTCCTGGACTTGACATTCTCTCCCAGCAGTACAGCAAGATTCAGTGATTATCCAGAGGTTACCCGAGGTAAAGGTGGAAAACATATTGCTCTGAACAGCTGCTCCTGGTGCTGGCTTCTTCACTCTCAGGGAAGGTTCAGAGACATTACATTTGTCTCAGTAAAACATTTCTCCTGCTTGGCAAGTTGTGCTTCACTAATGTACTCATCTACCAGGAGGCTATTTTCAGTTTATGCCCATTCCAAAAATGAGAGAACATCTCCCCTTTCCTCCCCAGTTTCCTTGCTCTGCCCTGGGAGGGCTCAAGGCATCTGATGCCTGCAGGGAAATATGAGTGCTTTGCCATCTTCTTCTTCAATGCAGTGTGCGATAAGTGATCTGCTGAAGTGGTCTATGAGAGGTAGAGCTGTGTGACCACTCCTTTCTCCTCATCTGTTGCAGGCATGCAAGTGGTCAAGTCATGTTTAATTTTGATATAAAAATTAGATTGTGTTTAAAGGCAATTTAGTGTGTTGCCTGGCAGGGGAGCTGGGTTATCCTCAGCACTGCTAAGTTTAAATTGCTAAGTGCCAGTGATAAAGTGGTATTTTCCCTGCTTCAGAAGAAGTCAAACATCTCTATGTCTGATAATTTAGCAACTTCATTCTATACTTCTATTATTATAAGATGATTATATTTGATAAACTCAAGTGTGATAGAAATGCAACAATGAGTTTTGCTGATACACTTGTGGCCCAAAAGCTGCTCCAAAGTGCAAAAAAAGAGGCAGTTTCTTTTCCCTGGTCAAAACGAATCAAAATGAATCTCCTTGTGAACTGCCCAGTGCAGCACTTAGAGCAGCTGTGTCTGGTTTTCACTTTGGTGACATCCCTGGAAGTGTTCAAGGCCAGGTTGGACAGGGCTCTGAACAACCTGGTCTAGAGGAAAGTGTCCCTACCCGTGGCAGGGGTGCTGGAACTAAATGACCTCTAGGGACCCTTCCAACCCCAAACCTTTCTGTGGTTCTGTGGTTTTACAGTGGGCTAGTAAATGCATGATGGTGCATCTTTCACCTACTGAAATACTAAATTTTCACTTTTTATTTTGATTCATGCCACCCTTCAATCACTACAGAGAGGCTATTCAGTGTCACACCCAAAAAAATTAACTTAGAGGGGCAGCAGTGAAATGGTTACAAGAAGGGCAGGGGAGCTCAGTGATTGAGATGAAAGCGAGATGAGACAGATTACCCAGAACAAGTTTGGGTTTGCTGCAGGGGGATGAGTCACTGCTGGCAGTGGCTAATGTAGATTTTGAGATGTGAGGGTTTTTTTCTGAATGAGATTTTCAATGGAAAATATGGTTTAAATGTGGATTAATATGAAACGATGCAACAGGGACAGTAAAGTGCATATGTTAAACTGAACAGCTCTGCAGTGGCCACCTGGTGAAAGGATTGATGGGTTATTTATTGCAGATTATATGACAAGGGAAGAAATCTGGCTCATCAGGGATCAAGGAATTCAAATATTGTTCTCGTCTTGGTAGGTGCTGAAATCAGTCTGTTACCTCCTGTTACTTCTTTTGATGAGCATGCAGAATAACCTCTTCCCCAGTGGATGAGGTCAGTTTTGAGAGTTGTAGCTGACTGATTTTGAGGCCAGCAAGAACATTTCTGGTTATGAATTTATCATAAAATCAGAAAATTGTTTATATTGGAAAGGACCTTAACTCCCTGCCATGGGCAGGGACACCTTCCACTAGACCAGCTTGCTTATCCAGCCTGGCCCTGAACACATCAAGACATGGGGCAACCACAACTCAATTTCAGAGCATAAAATATTTTCTCCATAGAAAAAGAAAAAATCCACGGCATGTGTACCAGAGAGAATACTGATTACCCATTATGGAAGTGTTTTTACAAAAAGAGAACTTCTTTGAACTATCGGATAATGGTGCTACTAGAAGCATGATGATGGAGAAGACCTGCCTGTTTTTTGGTTTTTTTTCCTGTTTTGTGCAAAATTTTGACTTTCATAAGTTTCAGGGGAGGCCACCTAGTTTACACCCCTATGGGGCTCGACCCTGTTTACATGTCGTGTAATACTGTGCCAATATGTGAATAGCAAGTGTCTACTTCCCTGTGGACATGTGACAACACTTATCAAAGTCCAAAAACATGTGTTGGGAATGTGTTAACCCAAGCAGATGGTCCTGTGCTTAACATCCAGTCAGTGGATACTGTTCTCCCGACCCTTTAACACTGGAAGTGTTCAAGGTCAGGCTGAGGGGAAGTTGAGCAACTTGTTCTAGTGGAAGGTATCCCTGTCCGTTGCTGGAGGGTGCAACTAGGTGATCTTTAAGGTCCCTTCAAACCCAAATCATTCTCTGACTCTGTGATTCTATGGAAAGAGATCTGCGCACGCAGTCAGTGCCCTCAGTGACTGATTTAATTGGCCCAACTTTTCTAAAAGCAAGAAAAGGTATTTCCTGCTTTGAAAACAGTAATCATTTCTTTGCTCATCTGTCAGTGTATGCCAGTCGCAATTTATGTGTGTTAATCCAAAGTATACCATGCTCTAGCACTTACCAAACCCCAGGCCTAAAAGACCTTGGCTTATGCCCATGGCCTTGGGAGACCATTACTATAGAAATAACTAATAGTGATGTATGTCATGACCCTCCATGGCTGTTCATGCCAACATTTGGCAGATTTTGGCAAGAGTGCTGAGGATTGAGGGTTGCCTTATGGCCACCCTTGGTATGATAAGTGGTACAGATAGAGCTAATAAATACCTAGCAGGTAGAGTTGGAGAGAGGTAACTACTGCTTTCCCAGTGGAGAGACAGACTAGAAATCCAACTCTACCTTATGGTAACATACAGCTAAGTTTTTGGGGGACTTTATGTGCAGACTGATTGCTTTTCACTAGATACATGTTTCTTCTCTTATAAAGATCCTGGTGGCTAGTCCCTGGCAATGGGGTTCATTTGAATTCAGATTATAAAAGTATTGTGTCCATATCAGCAAAGACTGAGGACCTGAATCTGTTCCTACCTAGATGGCTGTGAGGTTACCAAGCAAAGTGCACTCAGCATTATGAGGTGATTTGGTAAATCTGCATGAGATCAGGAGACATTGAGAGCAGCCTAAAGAACACCACATATGAGGCAAGCTGAATGCAAGCTGAATAGATGCTGTTGCCTTATGCAAGAGACAGTCATCTGGAGTCAGGACATGAGCAAAAAGCAAGGCTAACCAGCTTAGTAGACAATTAGGCTGTGTCTGAGCGGAAGGAGACGGTTGTGTGATTTAAGTGCTGGCAGAGCTGTTGGTTTGGGGTTCTGCTCCTAACTGTGCCACAGGCTCTCAGGCTCCTTCATTCACTAATTGATGCTTTCTTCTGCACAGCCTTGTTCCTGCTTCATTGCTGCTGAGGTACAGGGGTGTTCATGTGGGCAGCAAAATGTTTTACTGAAGACTTGGAGCTCATTGCAAAAACAGGTCTTTGTTGAGGGAGGGACATTGGTGCCAAGGCTAGTTCCAACAGTATCTGTAGCTATTTATGCATATATGTGTGTGTGTGTATATATATATATATATGTATATTTATATAGCTATGTATGTGTGTGTAGCTGTAAAGTTGTCATTCTTGCCATTGCTTATCACAGACTTGGAAGTGCTTTTTGGAGGTGGAAGAAGAGGCAACAACACGAATGCAATCACAGCCTCACCTTCTGCAGCCTTAAATCTTCTGGTGTCTGGCTGGCCATGGAAAGAGGATGAGGGGACCTGCATCAGGGTCTCCATGAGGCTAAAGCAATAGCTGAGACTATCTGCTTTATAGAAAAAAACGTGTTGTAAGACAGGGAGTTTGTGGTCATTTGGGTAGAAGAATCAGCTCATTGAGGTCATCTTGGAGAATGGTGGTCCTTCTGAAATCCCCCTGGGATGTGGCAGATCCATACTGGGAAAATGGATCAATTGGCTGCATGAAGGGCAGAATTTGTCAGCAGGTTTTGTGCTAGAGTGTCTCAGTCAGTGTTCTGCATGTGGGGAGGTTCAGAGTTTCCCAAAGCAATTCCAGTAGCTGGTAAAGCTCAGTGGCACAGGAGCTGGCAGTGGTCTTTGGAGGTGGACAGTCTTCCTGCTACAGCTCACCAGCACCATGGAGGGGCTGAAACCTTTCCGACAACAACCTCAGGAAGCTCAAAGTCACTTGTGCTTTCTCGTGCACATGGAAAGCTCTCTAGGAGCACAGAGCTTGCTGTGAAAAGGGGAAAGGAAAGGGAAGGACAGATGGGAAAGAAAGAGGCAGGCAGAAGAAAATAACTAGGGCAAATGCAGGCCAGACTTAGAATCAGGGGTGGTCAAACCTGCTAGCCAGAACATGCCAGAAGGAAGCAGAGATCACGATCAGCCATCAAAACATCTCTGGTATCCCTTGCCAGATATTTCTCCCTGGAAAGAAGGAGAAAATAGGAAGCTAACTGATTTAATGTCATTCCAGGAGCCTTCAGCACACAATCATCAGCTGTGGCGTGCCATAGCCTGACCTTCTCTGCTCTGAGTCAGACTTTGTCCTCCCTTGGTTTGGAGCCCCTCTCTCAGATGGGCCAGAGAAGATCAGACAGCCAGGAGCCAGAGTGTGAAGGGCTTGACAGGCTGTGACGGCTGTGTCCTGCATGGCCAGGAGCAACAACGAATGTGACGCAGCTCTCCAACCGAAACACAAGGAAATGCGAGGAGCACTGTCCCTAATTTGTTACTCAGGAAGAGCTCTGGTGATGACAGGAATGGGAGGTGACACCCTGTGGCACAGCCACTGTTAGGGATGCAGCCCTGATCTGCATCAGCAGGGTGGCTTGTTCCTACTGGTCCCCTTGCCCACAGAGGTACCTGAAAAGATCAGCTAAATATACTGAATTACCTGGTTGCCTATAAAAGCCAGTGAAATAGTAGTTTTGGCAAAGAACAAGCTTTCAGGAAATCAATTATCTAAAATTCAACCTCTGGCTGGGTAAAGTCCTGCAGATTCCAGTACAGCATTTGTGTTGCCTGATGTATTTCTTGTGCTGGGGATTGCTCTCTCCTCGTTTTAATTATGGCCACTTTCAACAAACGCAGCAAGAAACACCCTTTAAAACCCAGTCAGGCAATCCTTCCCCATGCACCTTTCAAATATGGGCAATGAGGCCACTGATGTCTCCACCTTTTTACATCCAGAAATCATAAAATGAGACTTGTGCTTAAATGGATTATGTAGTTTTGCTCAGTGGCTTCATGTGGAGAGCAGAGACTGTGAGCCAAGATTTCTGGTTTCCTGCCTTGCCTGTTGGCAATGGCTGGGCTCTTCCACAGCATGTGACAAGGCCACCTGTTTTATTATTTGGTAGAAAACTGGGGCTTCCTTTGAATGCACCTTCCTACGGGACTGTCCTGGATCCCTCCCACAGAGCTGGATTATCCCCTGTTTATTCCTTTCCTGGTTTTGTTATATGCTTCGGTCTTTATCTCTGCAGAATGCAACTGGAAAGATGATACACAGATGAACACAGAGATTCCAGCTTGTGTGTGAATCCCCCTGGACTCTTGGCATGACCTCCAGCTATGCTGGAGGTGCTGGAAAAGGAGTAGGTGGCTTCATGCCATGGTATAAAATGTGCAGCACTTCCTGCAAGCACAGGCATAGTGGGGAGAAGAAATCCAGTAAGAAGAAATCACTGGGAAGAAAAAGGATGAGACTGAAGGTGCTGTTGGGAGTTCTTCACTCATAGCTCCAGTAAGGGCAGGTATTCGGACCTTCCTTTGTTGTTACCATAGAAAAAACATGGATTACTGGGACATGCACAACAAGCAGTGGGAAGGCATTGCAAAATACTAGTGGAGGGTTAAATCTGGAGAGCTTGTCCAAGGGATGAGTAAAAGAGCTTGTGCTACCAAGCTACAAAAAGTTGGGTGTAAAAACTGAAGAAAAGGGGGAATGATTTGGCTTAGTCAAAGGGCAAAGCACTTAGCAGTAATGGGGGGCAGATTATGGAAGGTTAAAATCCAGGTTGAGTACAGTACAAATTTGCAGTCAGATGTGTTAGTTTAGAGAATAACCTCCCATGGAGATGTGTGGCACTTGGTTGGCATTTTGTAACTAGGTAAGTGCATAGAAGGGATAAGGACAAATGGACATCTGGAGAATGAAATCTCTGTGTGAGCAATTCTGTTGAGATATGAATGCATATGAAGCTGTGATGTGAGGACCCTCTTGGTATTTTGTCCATAAATAATATGAACAAAAGACCTTGGAGAATCCAATGGGATGGCTTTCCAAGCAGCCATCACAAGGAAGACTCTTATTGAAAAAATCACAAATCAGCAGGGTTTATCTGAATATTTTTTTGTCCAGTGCTTGCTGTTCAGAGATCCCACAACTATTTTTATTTACTGATGGACAGACACCACTCTTCTTAATTTATGGAGACAATAAAGACAAGACTTGGAAGGCCAAGAGTCCCTGTAGTCACTCAGTTGGTTAGCAGCTGATCTGAAATAAATTATTATTTCTTATCATTTAGACTTTTCTCTAAAGCATACCATCTCTGAAGCTCATATATTCATTTTTTTTTAATCCTTTTCCAATCATTACTGGAACCTACTGTACCAAAAGGTGGCTGGGAAACTGTCTTCTGGTTGGGGGGGTAATGTCCACTTGAATCACAAGAAAGAATTGCACCTGTCAAATTTACATCACAACTTTGAAGATTTTTTTAACTGCTTTTTAAAAAATATTTGAAGATATAATGGTTCTCCAAATGCAAAAGGAGAAATGTCTGAGGTCTCTTCAGCAATCATGTTGGCAACTTCAACCAAACAGCTCTTTGTGGTACCTTTTGTTATACTCAATATGAAGGAGCTGCTATATTCTAAATTTACAGGAAGCCACCAGTTCTTGTGTCCATTCATGTATTTTTCATTCATGCCCTGAGCAGGAGTCAGTCAACAGCTGTTGCACCAGGACTCAGGGAACAAAAAGAACAGCAGCAAAGCAGGGATTACAAATAAGTCCCTTGGGAACAAGGAGCAGAATTTCCAGGTGAACAAGTCAGATACATCTGTAATTGTCAAGGAAACAGTCCCCAACTAAGAAGTTGGTCTAGTGGAGAGTCAGCCTGGAACTCCAGAAAAATTGTCCAGAGAAACACAATCATTTTAAATCTGCAAATCTTGGAGTAGCTGTGAATTTGTTCTAAGATGGATAAGTCCAGTGGTGACAAAAGACATTACATTTTCTTTCCTTACTCATTTCAAGTGCCTGTTTATTCTTAGCCACAGTCATTTTCCCAATCTCTTTAAAGCCCCAGGATCCATTTCTGCTCATTCTTCATCCTGTATTTATTTAATATGTGCAAGAAGTTGGTTGATGAAATATACTATTGAACTGAATGAGGCCATCACAGGAGAAAATGGGTTTATTTTTCTCCTTAATGACAATACAGATAAGTAGGCAATGACCCTTGGAGGATTTTGCACTGAGATCATGGAGTAAAAGGCAGTTCTCCTTCCGTAGTTCCCCTCAAAGCCTCAGCCTTGGTCCTAAACACAGAATTGCAGAATGGTTAAGGTTAGAAGGGACCACCAGTAGTAGCATCTCCCTGCTCAGGTGGGGACTTCCTAGAGCACATTGCACAGGATTGTGTCCAGACTGTTCTTGAATATCTCCAGTGAGAAAGACTCATGTGTAATGTTCATATCCTGTGTCCTCTTGGTACTGATGATGTTATGCTGTGAGATGCACTGGGGAGTTGGAACAAAGCAGACAGCATGCACTTGAGTTCAAAGATCTCATGTTGATTACCAAACCCACAATGTTAGTAAAAAAGTGCTACCCAAGCACCACACCTAAACCTGAACACAACCAGGGAGCCATGCCCTTCACTCCAATCTGTGTGTAAGTGATTGATGATGTCAAAGGAGCCATATCTCTCTTACCTAAGGCCCATATTTGAGCACAGTGGTCTCCAAATTAGTATCTGGAGAGACAGTGCCTCCAAGTCCATGAGGATACAAAAGTGCTAGTGTGATGTTGGTGTGAAGACAGGCTTTGACATACATACAGGTGGCAGTGCAGGCACCTGCTGCAAAAGAGTGGTGGGTCGTTGGTGTCATGTCTAACAGACCAAGGCTTTAACCAACTGCACAAGCTAAGGTTGAAGAACAGCTACTCAATGTTAAAGGTGGCCATTGAACAGGATCTATAACACACAGTGGTAGGTCCCCAGATCTGTGTATGACTAAATCTGACACATCCTTTACTGCTTAACTTACAGACTTTGCAGGAGCAAATATCTTAGGCAGACAAGCAGTAAGATCTCCTTCCTCTCTGTGATGGGATTTTTTTTTCTAAATTGGTTAATGCCAATTGCCTGTGCTTCCTGATAAGCTAAATAACTGCAGTTGGGATCATCTTCATGGAAATTTCCATATGCCCCTTGCAGAGAAGCCAATAACCAGCTGTCAAGCAATGAACCTCATCCCAAATACCCAACCAGGATGGCTGCTAAATGGGTATGGAGGGAATGATGACTCCACAGCCGACTCTGCGTGATGACAGGGTTGCAGGGGTGCATGACTGCTTGCACAGTGGGCTTGGGTTGCTGCAGAGTGGCTGTCCCAGCTATGCAAGAACCTTCCAGGTGGAGACATGGGAACTGCTGCTGTTGGACTACCCATAAATTCAGCCCAATTAGGGATGGAGAGGTTGTCTACTTCCTTTAGTCCCTATCCCTTTTCAGTGCAAAAGTGGAATGAAATGGTGTAATCAGTTCCGGGGTATTGTAGCTCTTTTCTTTTTCTTTTTTTCTTTTTTTTCTTTTTTTTTTTTTTTTGTGGCCAGCAGTCTCTAAAGGTGGTCTTGCCTCCTCCAGCCCCTACAGAGTTCCCACAAGTGGCAGCAGGGTGAGTTTTGCTTTTGTCAATTATCAGCTCCTCAGCAATAGAATGGTTTTTGCAGCTTTGTTCTTTTTCGCCTTGAAACATGAGCTGGTGTATCTTACTTCCTTTATACTACTCAAGGAGTAATAGAAGTGGTGCATTTGTAGTATTTAGAGTAGAAGTTTACAGTTATCTATTCTGCAGCTTGAGAGAAGTAATATATGTCTTTCAGTAGTATAAAGAGGTGTTTTGTTATTATTCTATTACAAGTGCATTTTTTGGTAAGGGGGATCCTTAGCCAATAATCAAATAAGAAGCTGCACATCATTAGGAAAACAATAAAGGATCAGACTAATGACTCTTAGGGCCTCATTTGCTCTCCAGTTAATTAAACAGACAACACAGATGCTGCTGCTGTTAATAATATCATTCAATTACTGTGCTGCTAAGTATTATGGTCCCTAGGAAACCATTACCCAGTGCTGATTGAGAAGGGGAACTGTGAAGGGCTACTCAGGGGACAATAAACCATGTCTCTGTTGAAAAGGGGGCTGAAAGCAGTGTTTACTGGAGACACTAGGTGCTCCAGTACAAGTAGGTGCAAGGTTGTTCGAGGCAATGGAGGAGCTGAAGGTTAATCTGAAAAGTTATGTTCTTACCCCACGTGTGCCAATGAAGCTCAGGGCAGGCAGTCTGGCGTCAATGGGAGGCATAAGGGGCTGAGGGGGGGAAGATATTTTGCTTGAACAAAGCAGAGTGTGTGCTTATAGCAGCCAGGAGATGGATGGGAAATAAAAGGGAATTGGAAATGGAAATGAATGTATCTCAACACCCCAGAGTGTACTAAGCATCTCTCCAAGGGGAAGAGAGAATATCATAAAAGCCTTATTGAGCAGTGCAGGTAATAGATTCACTTGCCTGATACTTCCACTCTCCTAGCTTGAGAGAGAGTGTAAAATCCAAGGCTGGCAGTAGAAGGCCTCATCTCAGCCCTTGTGACTTTATCAAACCCAGCTTTCTCATCCAAGCAGTGCAGTGACTATTGAGCTGAAGGAGCACAGCCCAGCATGGTCCCAGGCGGCTCCCACTCGTGGCACAAACCTGCTTCCCCCAGCATCCCTGGAGGAGGATGCACAAGGGTGTGAGAGGGCAGAGCACAGGTGTTGAAAAAAACCTGTGCCTTCCTCAGACTTCTGTTGTCTCCTTGCACTGTTTCTTCTATCCCAATCCACTGGGTGTCCCTAATTTTCCCCACAAGGTCTCATCTGGGTTTTTCTCCCCTCCGTTTTTTTTTCCTTTGTGTTTGCTCATGCAAAAGGAGCTTTTGTAGTATTTATATCTACTATGGTAGCAGCTGGAGACCCTGACCAGGGATGCAGGGAGTCTTGTATGCTGTGATGCTCAAACTGACCATTATCAGTCTGGGATTAATGGTATGTGTGTTTGGTACTCTCAGGTGTTCTCTAAACCCTGGGTAAGCCTTTGGGTCATAGCCATAATAGCTTAAGTAATATGAAGACATGTGTTGGAAAATGCTTGTCAGTAGGTCTATGTAAGAAAACATCCCCTGCATGTCTGCACTGATATTCGGAGCACAATGCCAAGGAGTTTGCATCTGTGTCAGGCTACTTTGTGTGTTCTCAGGGTAAAAGACTGAATATGAGTGTGCTAATACTCCATCTGTAAGGAGATGTTGCAGTAATGGGGGCTGTTCTGCTATGTGGTGACACCAAGCTGCATTCATTGTAACTGGGTTTGCTGGTTGCTGAGGGATCCTTTACTGAACCCTCCTGGAGTGCTGTACCAAGATTGGAGTTTCAGTTTGCATATTAAATGCTAAAAAAATGTGTATTTTTGTGTGGATTTCCCCATGATACAAAATGATTCAACCCCAAACCAGTAGGAAGGGAATTATACTCAATTCTGTAAGATGCTCTGGGGAAAGTGGTTAATTTTCTTTAAAGCTCAATTAAAAAAAAAATACCTCTAAGTTTTTTTACCCAAACTTGTGTTTATTCATTCATGTTCATCTTTATCACTAGATTATAGGATCATAGAACCATTTAAGTTGGAAAAGACCTCTATGATCATCAAGTCCAACCATTAACTGAACACAGCCAAGTCCATGACTAAACCTTTCCCTCAGTGCCACATCTACACATCTTTTTAATACCTCCAGGGAAGGTGACTCAACCACTTCCCTGGGGAACCTCTTCCAATCCCTGACCACCCTTTCAGTGAAGAAATGTTCCCTAATATCCAACCTAAACCTCTCCCAGTGCAACTTGAGGCTGTTTCCTCTTATTCTGTCACTTGACATTTGGGAGAAGAGACTGATACCCACCTGTCTACAGCATCCTTTCAGGTAGTTGTGGAGAGCAATAATGTCTACCCAGTCTTGTTTTCTCCAGGCTAAACACACCCAACTCCCTCAGCTGCTCCTCGCAGGACTTGTGCTCCAGACCCTTCCCCAGCTTTGTTCCCTTCTCTGGACAAGCTCCAGCATCTCAATGTCTTCCTTGTTGTGCGGGGCCCAAAACTGAACCCAGGGTTTGAGGTATGGCCTCACAAGTGCCCAGTACAGAAGGACCGTCACTGCCCTGGTCCTGCTGGCTCATGTTCAGCCGCTGTCAAAAAGTACCCTGAGGTCCTTTTCCACTGGGCAGTTTTCCATTCACTCTGCCCCAAACTTGCAGTGCTGCAGGGGGTTGTTGTGAACCAAAGGCAGGACCTGGCATGTGGTCTTGTTGAACCTGTCATGGTTTAACCCTATCCAGCAACTAAGTACCACACAGCTGCTCACTACCCCTGACTCCTGCCACGCTGGTGAGGAGGGGAATCAAGGAAAAAAGCTAAGCCTCATGGGTTCAGATAAGAACATTTTGAAAACTGAAACAAAATAAAATATAATAATGACACTAATCATAATAACAGCTACAATAATAAAAACTGTAATGAAGTCACAATTATTACAATTGTAATTGTAATGAAATGGAGAGGAGAAGAGAAATAACACTCAATATAAACAAGTGATGCACAACACCATTGCTCACCACCCACTGACTGATGCCCAGCCAGTCCCTGAACAGTGACCAGTGCCAGCAGTTTATATACTGGGCATGATGTTCTGTGGTATGGAATATCCCTTTGGCCAATTTGAGTCACCTGTCCTGGCCATGCTCCCTCCCAGCTTCTTGTGCACCTGCTCGCTGGCAGAGCACTAGACACTGAAAAGTCCTTGACTTAGGGTAAACACTGTTTAAAAACAACTAAAACATCAGTGTGTTATGCACATTATTTTCATACTAAATCCAAAACACAGCACTGTACCAGCTACTAGGAAGAAAATTAACTTTATCCCAGCTGAAACAAGGACAGAACCTCATACTGTTGACCTTGGCCCATTGATCAGCCTGTCCAGATCCCTCTGCAGAACCTTCCTACTCTCCAGCAGATCAACATTCCCATCCAGCTGGGTTTCATCTGCAAACTTACTGAGGGTGCACTTGATCCCCTTGTCCAGATAGTTGATAAAGATATTAAATAGGACTGGCCCCAGTACTGAGCCCTGGGGAACACCACTAGTGACCAGTTGCCTTCTGGAGGTGGCTCCATTCACCACCAGTCTCTGGGCCCAGCCATCCATACAGTTTTTCACCCAGCAAAGAGGACACATGTCCAAGCCTATAGACTATGCCCAAATATATATAATATACTATATACTATCTACTATAAATAATTGGTGTGGCATCCTATATGTGTCCTAGCAGCATGGCAAACTCAGGCAGGGACAAGTTTAAATAGGAGGATACAGTGGAGCAGTTTCAAAGGAGATTTGGACTCAGTTCTGTGCTTGAAACATGGTGAACTGGGCCAAATGTCAGTCAGGGGAATTAAATGCAAGAACAGCCCAGGCCCTTGCAAGCTCCACTGCTGAGAAATATTTATTGTGAATGAAATCATTCTCTGGGATGCTTCAGTGTAAGAAAAGCATTTTCTTGCTTCCATACTATTTGTACTATTTGTGTCTGCTGGCATTGGCCTGTTGAAATGAAGCCCTGTGTCTGCAGGATGGGGTCCCTGGAGAGGGGCTGATAGCCCCCTGCAGTCACCCTCTATATGGTTAGGGGTGCTTGGTGACCAAGCAAACTTTCCCTGTGCTCCAACTTTAGTTTTTGGTGGTATCAGCCATAGACCTATCCTTTATTGTGGGTGTGTTCCTGATTTACTAGCTGGCTTATCTCACCTCTGGCATCCTGCTTCTGTCCTGTTAATGGAAATATTAATTAAAATCAGCCCTACTGTGAGGAACTCCACATGTGCTTGCAGGGATGGGACCTCTCTCCTGCAAGGCTTTGGCACCTCTGCCAGTGGCCCAACCACTGTCCCTTGCCTGCAGCCTGCTGAGATTTGAGATTCCTCATTTTCATGAGGGATTCCCTGTGTAGCACATTAATTAATCTCACTGAAGCGTAACAAGAAACACACCTGCAATTCTTTATTGCTTTATTTATTTCTGATATAGGGATATTTAGTTTCTCCATTTGTGGATGTGGGAGTGGCCTAGGACTTATCAGTTCTCTATCCCAGTAACTGGTCTCTATCTGGACTTTGCCTGAGCATTAATTAAATTCCTTTCTGCTGAAAACAAAAGCAACACATTATTCTAAAGTATAGCTCATCCTCATCTTACCCTTTTTACTCAGCTACTTTCTTTCCTTACACATCTAAAGAACTGTCTTCTGTTATTTTAATGTCCATCAGGCAATTCTCATATCTTTTTACATATAGAAACTTAGCAGACATGGATTTGTTGATTTATCCTTTTCCCGCTCCTTTTAAATGCCCCTGACAATTCTTCCCTTGAGGTAAGTATTATTGTAATCTTGAAATAAGTTTCAAGATGTATTGCAATAAGCATTTTTGTACTCTAATCTTGGTATTTTTTGTGCATTTGTCATGGAGAAATCTCAAGCTGCTTTTTTATCATCTCTGCATTCTTAATACCAAGTGACTCAGTTACTAATGCTTTTCAATTTTTACCCTTGTGCTTCAGAAATTAAGGACTTTGATACCTGATTTTGCTTATCCTTCTTTTAATTCCAACAATAGTAGTGAACATTTGATCAAACACTTTTCCGAAGCGTCCTCACGGTTGATCTAAACCAAGTCTAAAATAGAATTGCTTTTTGCTGGTTCCGATGTTATTTCAAGGGGGAAAAATCTATTGCCTATTACATCCAGGAAGGGCTGAGCTCAAGTATCACTCGTAACAGTAATTCTCCACTTGCCATCCAGAAAATTGCAAAATGACACATTTCCCAGTATTTATCTTTCTGATAATTTCCAAGAGATCTCATGTCATGTCTGGATCCAGTGGCAGAGATCTGCAGCAGCTTCCCAGAAAACTAATCATATTCAGACTGACCCTGTTATGAGCATGGTCTCATCTTTTAAACCCATATGAGCCTCTGTGTTGTGCACCTGCACTGCAGTTTTGCTGTTACTGCTTTTATTTCTCTCTCAGATCACATCCCCCAGTCCCATGTACTGATCGTATCATGTTACTGTTATCACAGACTCTATTTTGCATCTGGTACCAGGAGTCCTTGTTCTTCCAAGCATTCACATTGTGTATCTCCCATTTTCTGTGGGCAAGTTCTCCTCATCTTTTTATTTCCTTCTCACTTTCCCTTTTCTGTCCTCTTTCTTCATATCCTCATTTCTCTTTTTCACCTCTTTGTCCTTCTCACTTAATCTCTTTTTTTCATACCCTTTCCCATCTCATTTTATTTTTCTCTCCCCTCCTCTCTTTTTCCCATCTCACTGTGATATAACACCCATGTCCTTATGAATCCACTTGTTCTTTTTGTACTACTCAAAGCCCTGCACATAATTCCACTTGCTGTCTCTGCTGGCCGTTTAACTATTTTGCTTGTGTTCTCAAATCCTGTTGATTTTTACACTGAACATCCCACTTCAGGCTTCAAGTGGAAGAGGGAGATCATGCATACAGTCTGGGAAGTGGAGGACAGGGTGTAAGAGCTGAGAGATGATAACGAGGAGGGCATGAGAAGAGGCTGGAAGATATTGAGGGTGAGGACAGAAAATGAGAAAGGAAAGTTCAGAAAATTTGGGGGGAACCGTGATGGTCAGGATTGTGTAAGAAGAGTCTTTCAGGCACTCAGATGTTGCTGGGGATGGTACCATGGCCAAAACAACCTCCAGTCCTGTGCTGTGTTATGATTCAGATGGGAGTCAGCTTCTTCTCTCAGGCAACCAGCAATAGTACCAGGGGAAATGGCCTCAAGTTGCACCAGGGGAGGTTTAGGTTGAATATTAAGAAAAATTTATTCACTGAAAGAATGGTTAAACACTGGAACAGGCTCTTCTGGGAAGTGGTGGAGTCATCATCCCTGGAAATGTTCAAGAAATCAGTAGACAGGGCACTTTGTGATATGGTTTACTGGGCATGGTCAAAGGTTGGACTTAATGATCTCAGAGGTCTTTTCCAACCGTAATGATTCTTTGGCTGTGGATGGGGGAGGAAAAAGATCTGTGCTCAACAGGATTCACATGTAAACCTTGTGTGGGCTGTCAAAAGTTGAACCCAGTTCCCAGAGGATGTGTTATCACTGTGTAATGATTTGCATGCCTAGGACACCTGGCCTTGGCAGACTCCAGAGGACTACAGATCTTACCCTAAAGCTGGTGTCTCATGAGTCTATGATTCTGCCTGCAACAAAAGGGAAGGAAAGTGGACACAAAGCAAAGAGGAGCTGGTGTGTGAAAATAAAGAAATGGGAGAGGACTGAGAGTTATAAAATGTACAGAATGGGTATGCAGGTAAAGATGGGCCCCTCTGATTCCCCACGCATGTCTCTCTCACAGTGGGAAGCCACTGTTCTCCCCTCCAAATTCCACTTGGTCTCTGGGGATGCTGGCACCGTGCTGACATTCCCTGCCTGCTGCACCCTACGGAGTTGCCCAGCCGAGGTTTCAGTGCTCATTCCCTCCGTCGGCATCGGCAGCACTGGCAACAGCAGCAAAGTACCAGGGTCAGCTGCTGGAAAACTGCTATAGTTAAATAACAAAACAACAACAAAAAGAATTTATATACATAAGAAAAGGAAAATGAAGCAATGATGGGTTGGGCAATTAAACTAAAAGCATTTGAGAGTGTAATCCAGCTCTCTCTATCAATAATTCAGGAGTCCAAGATCAGTCTAATTGATTGAACACCTTCCACAGTAGTCAGCCACTAATAAGACAAATGAAATGTCTTTTTTATTGTCAAATCTCCATCTCACATTTGCTCAGGCAAAATCCTGCAGGGCTTTTCATTTCAGGAGCTTGGGTGTTTTTTTCTCTTGATGGAGATAAATTGAAGGCCAGCGTCTGTTTTTAAACAGCAGTAAATTAAGCCTGTCTGCTCCTTTGGCTGTGGGTGGGTGGAGAAACAGAGCTGTGCTCAACAGGATTCACACGTAAACCTTGTGTGGGCTGTCAAAAGTTGAACCCAGTTCCCAGAGGATGTGTTATCACTGTGTAATGATTTGCATGCCTAGGACACTTGGCCTTGACAGACTCCAGAGGACTACAGATCTTACCCTAAAGCTGGTCTCTCTAACCTCCATTCCTCTAAAGAAGAGCCACATTAGGATCCTTGGTTTCTTCATTGTGATACTGAGTTTTAGCTTTGACATGGCATAGGTGTTTAAAAGGGGCTGAACAATTGTTTAACCTTTCCAATTTACATGAGCAAACTGCATCACAGGCTGTGGGGAGGGAAAAAAAGGTGTGAGTTGAAACTGGTTTATTTTATATAGGTTTCTTCCAAAATTGTGCCAAATGCCATGATTTGGGTGACCTGTATGGCAGCAAAGTAGGGTATGCTTAGCAAATTTGCTTGATTTTGTTCCCTTTGGACCATATCACCGAGGTGGTGGGCAGGGGGTGATTGCCCCAGCAGGACGGAGCTTGTGGACACCAGCTTCAGAGCATTGCCCACCATTAATCAAAAGCTGATTGAAGAAGAGGTAAAGCTTGAGCTGGCACCAATACACACACAAGTGTCTATCTGCATGGTGTAAATCTGTGTGTGAGCAAGGCTTCATTAAGCTCAGATACTCACCAGTTAGGCTAACACATCCTCTTGTATGCACAGAGGCTCTGGGACTGGATTTTTAGCCAATATAAATCAAAGTAGCTCCTCAGGGCATTCTGCTGACTTATATGAGCCAAAGATCCAGCCCAGGGGTGAGGAAAGAGTTCTGATTCCGATGTGTGTGTGTGTGTTTATTTAATCAGGAAAGACTGCAAGCTGTGTGTGTGCTCCAGAGTCCCCACTGAGTATGGTACAAGTAACCTCCTGAGCAAACCCAAAATCTGAAGATCTGGTAGCAAAATTTCTTATTTTCTATTATGTCTTTCCCCACAGCTTGGCTGGGGAGGGAGGGAAGGAGACAAAGTGCCTGAAAGGTTTTATTTTGCCTATATTGCCTCTGAAACATTATATATTGTGTTTGAATGCTTAATCTAACCAAGGAGTAGTTGTTTTACTTCCTAATCTAATAACTTCCTGATGTCTGTCTCCTCTTAGCTTTGCTCTAGCTTGACTGCACAAATACCATTTAATTGTGTTCTTGTGGAAAATAAAGGCCAGTAGCTTCGCCAAGAAGGGCTAATTTTATAATGCCCCATGCCAGAATTAATCTTGATGGCAAAGATAAGGCTGATGGCTTATAGCTGGCAATTATCATAGGAGACCTGTTGCATAGGGTGGTTACAGGCTATGAAGTTCCCTTAAATACTGGACATTGCCTGTGGAGGCAGGTGTTTGCTGTAGTTAATACAGAAGAGACTGAAGAAGTGGCAGATGGAATGAAAGAAAGTGGGCGAGGGAGAGGAGGAAAACAGAACCAGAAAAAGGCAATAACAGCAAATGAAAACAAAGCAGGGTGAAGGCACGAGAATGGCATGGGAATGATGTACAGATGGAGCAGGCAAATAAGAGGAATTGATACGGCCAACAAAAACGAAGAGGGTGTGGAAATGAAATAGAAAGGAAGTGCTGAGAGAATTAGGCCAGTGAGTACAGAAGTCTCTCTGAGATTCAGTTTAGTCAAAGGAGATGTTTTTTGTTGTTTTGAAGGACATTTTCAGCTTTGCTGTCTTTAGGCCATGTACCACCTATATGCCTTGTAAGAAAAGCAACTTGGTTACCCAGTAGATGTGCTGATGCTTGCTGGAGTCTTCTCCCTGGGACAGGTTCTTTGAAGCTGAGAGCTGGTCCTTTGCAGAGATAAGTCAAACATTGCCAGGTTTATAATGTTGCTGCTGCTACACAGCCAGGAAGGCAGAAGTCTTCAGGACTCAGAAAAAGCTTCAGTCTTAGTGTGAGCACTTGAAGCTGCTGACAACAGCTCTATCAAACTGCTTACAGTTTTGAAAAGCAAATGAGACCCATCAGAGAATGAGGGACCAAGTCTGGAAGTGAAGTTGTTACTTCCAATATGTATAAGCAACCAAGCAAGCGAATATAAAATAGATATTGATCTGTATTTGATTTATGTAGCAAGGCTTTGGTAGCCATAGGCTGCAGGGGTGGCTTCTGTGAGAAAATACTGGAAGCTCTCCCCATGCTGGACAGAGTCAGCTTCCAGCCAGCTCCAACAAGGACCCACCGAGACCAAAGGTGAGCCCATCAGCAATGCTGGTGTCACCTCTCTGATATATTTAATAAAGAGTGAAAAAGGTTTAAAAAAAGTCCTCTGTGAGAAACAAGTGAGAACATGTGAGAGGAACAACTCTGGAGGCACCCAGGGCAGTGCAGAAGGAGGGGCAGGAGGTGCTCCAGGTGTCAAAGCAGAGATTCCCAAGCAGCCCGTGGTGCAGCCCATGGTGAGGCAGCTGTGCCCCTGCAGCCCATGGGGGTCCATGGGGGAGCAGAGATGCCCTGCAGCCCATGGGGGTCCATGGGGGAGCAGAGATGCCCCTGCAGCCTGATGGCCCGTGGGGGAGCAGAGATCCACCTGTAGCCCATGGAGGACCCCATGCCAGAGTGGCTAATTCACCCTGAAGACTTTAGAGGACCCCATGCTGGAACAGAAGCATTTGCCCTGAAGGAAGCTGCAGTCCTTGGCAGGCACACCTAGGAGCAGACTCCTGGCAGGAACAGCAGCTCATGGAGAGGAGCCCATGCTGGAGCAGGTTTGCTGGCAGGACCTGTGGCCCATGGTGCATGCACATTGGAGAAGTCTGTTCCTGAAGGACTGCACCCCATGGAAAGGATCCACACTGTAGCAGTTCCTGAAGAACAGCAGCCTGTGGGAAGGACCCGTGTTGGAGAAGTTTGGTAAGGACCATATCCCATGGGAGGGACCCCATGCAGGAGGGACAGGGGGAAGAGTGTAAGGAAGAAGGAGTGGCAGAGAAGAAGTGTTATGGACTGACCACACCCCCCAGGGAGGGGAGGAGGAGAGAGAAAGTTGAGAAAGAAGGACTGAAGTTGAGATGGGAAGAAGGGAGAAGTGGGGAGAGGGTTAGTTTTGCCTTTGTTTCTCACTGTCCCAGTCTGATAGTAACTGGCAATAAATTTAATTACTCCTTGCCAAGCTGAGCGTGTTTTGCCCGTGCTGGTAACTGTTGAGCAATCAAATTGTCCTCATCTCAAGCCACAAAGTTTTCAGTCCTACTTTATTCCCCTGCCCTGTTGATGGAGAGGAAGTGAGAGAGCAACTTTGTGGCCTGCCAAGGTCAACCCACCACATGATTATATATATTGATTCCAAGAAATGTGCAGTTCAGGAAACCTGGCTTCCACAAACTGGTGCTAATATACTCACTGAGAGTCCAAAACTGAGCATGTATTTGCAGATCTGATCCCAGACTGAGGAGTGAGTGTGAGATGATAAATAAATCTCACTGTAAACCCCGGACATGCATGGGAGAAGTAGTGCAATGAAGGATCATTATGTTTTATAGGCAAGAACTCCAGTAGACCCTCAGCAGTGCTGCTGCTTATTTATATAACCTTCAAAGCCTGCAAGTGAAGCTGAAGCAGAGACTTAAATCATGACAGGAATAGTTCTGGAGGATGTTAGCCAGGGTTTTGTTCAAAGAAGTTTTAAATAGGACAAGGGGGAATGGCCTTCAACTGAGAGAGGGTAGATTTGGGCTAGATACTAAGAAGAATTTTGCATTGTGAGGGTGAGAAGCCGCTGGAACAGAAGTTGTGGTTACCCCATCCCTGAAAATGTTGAAGGCCAGGTTTGATGGGGCTCTGAGCAACCTGGTCTGCTGGAATATCCCTTGCCCTTAGCAGGGAGTTGGAACTAGATGATTGTTAAGGTCCCTTCCAAACCAAACCATTCTGTGATTTTATGGAATAACAAATAAGCCTCCTAGTGGGTTTTCTCCCTTGTTGAATAAACTAATAACTTCTCTTATTATAAGACTCTTTTTTTTGTGGGGGGGGGATATTAAAGTCTTAGTCTGATCTATATTCTTCATGACTAGGCTGTCTCCCACTCTGGTATCCTGTTTAGAAAGTGCAGATGGTAATTCCCCGTGTCAGAGCAGAATTATGAACAGTCAAGGAGCATCTCATGTGTCATTTATATATCTCCTGCCACTGCAGGGTCTTGGATCACAATAGAGGTTTACAGGTATAAAAATTGTGCACATGATGGTTATGACTGCTCAGATATGTCACATGAAGTATTTTGTCAGTCTGATTTATTGAGCTACCTTGTATGGAGGAGTTCAGTGATGAAATAAAATGAAAAACACCAGTTATGATATTTAAATACTCACTGTTTTCCACCCAGAAAAAAAAAAAAAATGGTGAGGGGTTTGTAAAAGTTTTGCTAAGTGACTTCCCATTTCTTCCCACTCAGTTTGACTATTCCTGTTGGCTGGGAATAGAAAACTGAAGTGATGGATGGCTCTGATTATGCCTAGTCAGGTGCATTAAATGGTGTCTCACACTACTGCCTTCCGTAATCTTGACACTCACTGTGCTTATCAGGGCTGATGGGGAAAAGGTAGATGTCTGAAAACAGTAAAGAAATAAAAGGGGAGGTGAAAGATCTCAGACCGGTCTCAGCAAAAGGATTTGTTGGGCACTGGAAATGTGTTGAGGAGATTAAACTGATCCACTTTTAGAATAACTAATTGGAATATGTCTGTCAGCTTCAAGACTCAGTAGAGCACATGAACCTCATCCTGCTTTTCATGGGTCACTTGGTGGAGAGATGCTTGCAGTATATGGAAAGTTTCTTTTTAGCATCCATCTGTTTGTTGCTAACATGGAGCTTAGCTCAAATGCTTGTCTCTGGTTAAATCATGAACTCATGTGTGAGTTACAGCACTGTGAGTCCATAGACACCAAGAAAAATTACTCTATTTTCATCAGTGTGAGACAAAATAAGATCGCATGGATTTTTAGCTATGAACCAAGGACGGGTAGGTTTGAAATGCATACTTCATTTCTGGTTTTGTGTCAGTGCTGTACACAAGATCTGTCTAAAATGGTATGAAATACTATTCAAAGTCTGTACAAATGCAGCACTGAATTTCTGTGGTTCTGTATCTAAATTTGGGTTGTTGATGTATAAGAAAATTTAATTCAAGCTGGAAGGGTGCAAAATGCTATGAAGGTGACACTGTCTAATGCAACAGACTAGCAGAGGCTGGTTTATTCCTCCTCAGGAAAAAAACCCAAAACAGGCTGGTAAGATATGGCTGATCTTTATTGATCTATGGGAGTAGGAAAGATAAACTGGGAGGATTGCTGTTTGAGGTAAGGACTTCTATGAAAAGACTCAGACCATGAACAAGTTTGGATTGAAAATAGGAGGACTTCTAGCTGTAGAGGCAGTGAGTTTAGGGACAGCCTTACAGCCTGGTTACTGGAGACAGAAACCATAACTGGGGTGTATTCCCATCTTTTTAGGAAGGAGATTTTCAATGCATGTGGGTTTAATATCTCTTAGACAAGTTCCTAAAACACCTGACTTTCCTTTTACAGTTTCTGATGGCTGGAACAGCATCCCATGATAAATGCCTCTGCTTTTGTCTTGTTGGGGAAAGGTACCAGGGTCTCTACGCTCCTGGTGTGTGCTTACTTTTATGAGATCAAAGTTGATATCAGAAAAAAGGATGAGGTGGCTTCACTTGAAAGTGCCAGTCCAGTGAGTTAGACTGGTCTAGCTCCAGAGGCGTAATTACCCTGATACTGCAATTCCAGCAAATCTTCCCCTGGACAACCCTGAACAACATTGCAAAACTATGACCTTCATGTTTTTGCTCAGCTCTTCTGCTTTCCAAGTGCAAGGACAAATGTGCCTCAAAGTTAGTACTGGCTCAATGGAAAACTGAACAGGATGGTACTGTTGGGCAATATATTTTCACTAACTTTCTTGGTTTCAACTTCAAAAAATAGTTTCTCAATCAGAATTGAACTTCTTCCTTCACAGAAGTTTTGATTGAATAATTTCAGTTTTTCAAAGACAAGTGACAGAACACACTTAAAATTTATAAAGGAAAATTGAGAAATCTCTTTTGCTTCTGTTTTCAAGCATAAGGATTTTATTTTTTTTTTTTATTAAAAGCAAGAGAAAGAAACTCACCCCAAAGCCTCTGAGCACTATTTTTTTTTTCTTTATTTTTAATGGAATACATGAGCCCTGTTTGATGAAATCTATCGATAAATCCAATTGAATCTCTGCTCACCCTGTATGTGATGTAATGGGGGAAATTATGACAGACTCCACTTGCTATGGCTGTTAGATCACTGAACCCAGGTTTCAATGAATAAAGCTGCTGCAAAATTTGAGTGTCTACAGGGAAAATACCCTTGGCCAAAACTGCAGCCAGCCAGATTCAGAAGACATGTTTGTGGACGTTTTCTTCAGAGAAGGGTAGAATAAATGCTGTAACTGACATAAAAATATCTATGATCTAGAAACATGAAAATTTGTGTCCATCTGGCTGATTCCTTATTGTGATCATTAAGGGACGGAGAATGACAAGGAAAATAGAGGGAAGAGGGGGTTCTTGGTTTTTCCAGACTTGAATGTTGATCTGCCAAGACAGACACTACCCTGGAAGAAGCAGTTTTGTTTCTGTGTAACTTTGTCTAGATCAGAGCTTTATCTATTATAGTAAAAGTTGTGTCTCATAATTGATTTGCTGGCATGTTTTTCTAGCAGAGACCACACCTGAGCACAGTGGGAATAACCAACCCTTCCTTTAGCTGCCCTTTTGGATGGACAAAGTCCTGTGTTCTCAATAACAGAAAGGAGAATCTGCTTAAAATACCATGAAACTATTAGTATTTTCTGAAAGTTTGAAAAATACCCATTTTCTTAGTTCTGCCTGGGAAAAATCTGCAGTAGATAGAGCACAAAATTGAAACAGGTATGGGAGCAAGCTCATGGCAAGGTGTCTGTGCTCTTCTGTGTGTCTTAGTTGCATAGAGGGGAGAGTTGTAGAAGGCAAAATGCATTTGCTTCAGTAAAAGCACATATTAACCACTTCCCTAAGTGTCACCCCTTGTCTCTAGTTGGATGTGCTGTGTTTTACCAGACTGCCTCACAGCACTTGATGTCACATGGATTTATGAACATTGCTCTGTGAACTGCACTGGGTAGTGATGTCACAGGTTCAGAGGACGTGATGCTGCGTCATGAATGATTTCAATCACTCTGCTCTGTGCTGGCCTTCAGTAACATTTGTTTAACAGGGTTTTTGTTGAGATCCAGCTTCTCAAGCCCTGGCAGTGTCAGACTGAGAACTGAGAGCAGAATCCTCTTAACCCTGTGAAGACTCAGACCTGTTAGTCTGAAAAGAACTAACCCTTTGAAAAAAGTGAAATCGCAAATTTCTCATGCCCTTTTTCTGTCATCACAGCATAGAAGACACCCATTAATTTTTAGCCTTTTGGTAAGATGTGAGTCCCTGCACTCCTTCCTGAGGTATTTTACCCTGATCCCTCAGAGGGCTCTCTGGATCATCCTGCCAGCTCTGCAGGTGGTGAGTCCTTCATCTTCCCCCCCTCATGGAGAGGTCTCAGATTATTGCCAGTAAACTGTGAGCAACAAAAATCAGTTGCAGAAAAGTATGGAAATTGGCCTAGAAGGCCATTTATAGAGGGAATTAAGGAAAAAAATATACATATTGCAATCACATCCATGGATTGAGAAAAAGCCTTTGTGATGTAAAGAAATGACAGCATTGGGAAAAGTTTGCTGTGCAATGAGGACATAATGCTATTGTGATGGCCATTCAGACCTACAAACACAAAAAGGATAATATTTTGCAGTCCAGGGTAATGATAACTCTGCTACCGCAGTCCTGCAGCTGTGCCCAGCTTCAACAAAGATACTGAAAGTTTCTGAAGAGCCGAGTGATCTCAGACAAGTGCAATAAAAGTGATC
>JAWWTY010000077.1:146392318-146458918 GCA_035222235.1 Margarornis squamiger | reverse complement strand
AGACCTACAAACACAAAAAGGATAATATTTTGCAGTCCAGGGTAATGATAACTCTGCTACCGCAGTCCTGCAGCTGTAAGTACTGTGCCCAGCTTCAACAAAGATACTGAAAGTTTCTGAAGAGCCGAGTGATCTCAGACAAGTGCAATAAAAGTGATCACAGAAGGAGCTGTTTCTGCAAAGACAAAATCTGAATCAAGGTGTATGTTGTAAATCACCTATAGTCTTCCTGGCTGCAGGACTCTGCCCCGAAAGAGCTCTGTTTTTAGATAATGTTGACTAAGGGATGAAGCTGTTACTATCTCCAGGAAGTGTAAAGGAGTGAGTAATGACGGAGGAAAATGGGGTGTGTTGAATTAAGGGCTATAGAAGAACACTATGATAAAAGGCAGCTTAGAAAAATACAGGCTGTGTATCAAAAAAGAACTTCCTTCTAGCTGGATCTGCTAGACAGGGGAGTCATTTCCTAAGGGAGAGAGCAGAAACCCTGTTATTTCAATCATTTAAACAAAACTGGACAAAGCCCTGGAGAACGTATTGTAAGGAACAATCATATGCCGTCCCGTGGGAATGGATAACATGACCTGATAAAGTCTTTTCCTAGTGGTTGCTACGATTCTTTTCAGATTGAGAACTTGTTCTGGGCATGATATGTCTTGGGACTAGATGTGATGTGAGCCTCAGGTCAGTCCTCTGATTAATTCAGAGAACCAAGCAGAGAGGAGGAAAAGGAGGAAAGGAGCACGGGGCCAGTCAAAAACAGAGCACATGGGAAAATATTGACTCTGAAGTCAACTCTCAACTGATGCCCAGATGGAAATCCAGCACAGAGCTGCTGTTAGTTTTGGGAGGATTCAGGAAATGGCACACCAACTACACATCCCAAATCAATGCTGTTTTCAATGTTTCCTTACAGAGCTGGAGAGGAATCTCTCCCCTCTTTCCAGCCTCTTTTCTGAAGCAGAGGCAGTCAGAGGGATGAGTAGAGATAATGTTATATCTAGACAAAATTAAGTGACAAGTGTTTGCATCCTTGATTTCTTGGGAGATGGTATACCAGGTGGGAATTACCTCAGATGGTCTGTCATTTTATTCAAAAGAATTGCCAGTGATTGCAGACATCTCTTATCTGAGCAGTTAAAGTAGAGGCTAAGTTCAGAAAGAGGAGGTTTGAGACAATCAGGTCTTCTGTGTCATGTAGATGAGCAGGAGATTGTGATTTCATGTGGCCATTTGAAGATTTTCACTTTCCCTCATTTACCTCATTTCCCTCATTTACCTTTTTAGTAAAACCCTTTATAATGTAAATTTTACACTGGAAAGAAAGAAAAAAAAGGAAATATTCATGTGCAAAGGAAAGAAGACAACAAACATAGGCAAACAAAGAAGACTCAAATATTTTAGGGGTTTTTTTTAAAGCAAGGTTTTCCAAATTCTGTCTTTTTTAGAAACAGGTCATTCCTAGAGCAGCAACAGTAGTCAAGCCTGATTTCTTGTGAACTCCAAAATATCCTTCAGTTCTCTTTACCCTGATTTACATCTTTATCCTTGCAGACAGATAGGTATTCCATTACGGGCTATTTTATAAGGAGATGGAGACTTCTTATTCCTTCAGTTCTCTCCCATGCCTCTACACCTCACCCCACCTTGCAGGATCTCCAGCTCCTGTTTCTTTCCTGTAACTGTCCAGAGAAAGAGTTGATCACACTGCAGCTGAGCCCGCACTATGTGTGTGTGTGGATTTTTAGACCTTTTTATGTGTATTCACAGATTGGCCAGATGGCAGGCCCAGCAGAATAGATCACTATCAAGTTCACATTACAGCTTCTTCTAAGTGGTGGAAATTGGTGAGCAGCTTCAAAGCTATTGTGGAGAAAAGACAGATGGGCACAGATATAGACATAGATGGCTCATGCTTATCAAGAATTGAGAAAAAAACCCCAGAACTAATTAGAAAAAGAAGGTTTTTTTATGTCTTGGTTTAAACTTCTAAGTCTATTCCTTAATACTGTAATTCAGTGGATATCTGAAAGGGCCAAATGTTGTGACCAAACCTATGTTTTTGCATTGTCCAGAAGTCTAAAAATGTAGGAGCTGTGTCATGCTGGGGTCTAAGTTTAGGAGGAATACAAGATGTTTTCCAGGAGAAGCAAAGAAACCCCCAGATCTCTTCACCTGGGGGAGTGTGAAAACTGCCTGGACACAAGCCTTTGGCAGGTGTGTGACTGAATAAGCAGCACTTCCAGTTACTTTTCCTCAGTGAACTGCATGGATTTGTCTCTTTACCTTCCCAGGTAGGCATCCAACAGGGAAGAGGAGAAGCCATCCCCTATATGTGCTAGCAGTGGAGTCCAGATAGGGAAAGAGTAGGAAAGCCCAGTCTAAGAAGCCTGAGAGCCTCTGAAACAGTTCTACAGTGTCTCCTATGAAGGTGACCTTACTGAGAGTCTCAGTGGGACTGGGACACGTTACTTGCCTTGATCCTCTGAGAATCCAAACCCTCCTCTCCAACTTCTTGCAAGGGAACACCCAACTGTACTGCATGTGATCCCCAGCTGAAACCAGCCAAACCTGAAGTCCTAAGTCTTACTCTGAATCAGAAATGAGCATGGTCCTATTTCACTAAATCGCTGCCTTTGGATCCCTATAATTTCAAGTAGTGTGAGAAACATACTGTTTCCACAAGCTATGCCACCAAGACAACTACACAAAAAGCTGACACACTGGACAGTCTCAGTTCTTGCTCCATCAAGGCTACAAGAATTCACAGCTGTCTTCTTAAGCAATTGTCCAAGCACTCTTGGTACTTTTCCTGTGGTTGAATCTTTCAACGGGACATAGTTTAGCTACATCTGCTGATGGTCAGGGCTGGGAATTTATGCCAACAGGCAGTTTGAGTGATACACAACATTCACCATGTTGGTGTTTTACTGCAACTTGGTGTGCCTGGAAGAGAAGCTACAGGAAAAAAATTGCTGTGAGTAATGCTCCAGAGCAGGAGGTTCAGATTCCATAAGGAAGGAGATAATGTGTGGTGGCTGCTGATCAGACTACTAGAGGGAGTGAGGAAACATGGCAGAGGGATGAGTGGCACAGAAGCTGGCATTGTGCTGACTCAGCAGTAGTTATCAGTCTTAGCAGTTGTTTTGGATGAGTCTTTCAGGTCTGCTGCTGGGCTGTCATGCACTGGATTTGCTGTCAGGCAGTAGATTCAGCATCCCTGGTGAGCTGACAGAAACAGCTGTGGCAGGGGTAATTTCTGAGGCCACGGCGCTTGTCTGTCCCAACTCACAATGTTCATTGGTCAGTGCTGGCCTTCACTTGCAAGGCTGGCTTTGGCTGTGTCCTCTCCTGCTGCTCAGCAGATCACAGAGAGAAGCCACCTCTTCTCCTCCTTATTTCCTTGCTGCACACCACCTGTGCCTATGTGTATGCCTGCCTCTCCTCTCAGAGCTGCTTTTGGAGCTGTTTTACCTGAACATCTTGAAAGTTTGGTTTCAAGATCAACAAGAAAATGTCTGTGCTCGTGGTAGGGAGAATAAATTGAGGTAAGCCTACTCCATCCCTGCTGCCCAGAAAAGGAGATCTTCTTTAGGTCTTGATGCAAAACAAAGCATTGACTGAAATTTCCAAGATGACAAGACCTTGTGTTTGCAGGCAGGACATGGAAGCAGTCGTAACAGTCCAGGGGTGAACCAGGATGAGACGCTGTGCTGACCTTGTGTCAGGGATTTAGGATTTGAGGTTGCACCTGGGGCTGGCACATCCTTTTTCCTCTCCCATGATGTTCCTGTCTTCATAACAAGGGGTGATATTATCCTGTATTGCTGTGTGTTGCTGTAGGGAGCAATGCGCCATGCGTTTTCCTGACATTAGGGACTGTCTCTTGAGCATGTAAGGGGAGGATGTCTTTGAGGATGAAAGGGGATGTGCAAAACTAAGAGAGATTGTTCGGCTGACCTGTTGCAGTGAAATCAACTGACAAGGGAATGAAAGAAAAAGGAGGTCCTGGAGATGTTTGAGGAGAAAGGGAGCAGGATTTGGGGAGAGGCCAGACATGTGGGAGAGAGGAGGGAGCAGTAAGCATTTGCTTGTGTGCCAGGAGACTGGTGTAGATACACAGCAGCTTTCATCCAGGTAAGAGCAGCATCCATGATGCACCCTTGATTTCCTTACAGGAGAAAGCCTTTATCCTGCTAAATGAGTTACTAGCAGTTAGTTAGATGAAGTATTTCCATGATCCCTACTGAAACTTCTTTCATCTGCACCACAAAGGCCATGTTGTTTCTTCTCCCTGAAAGCACAAGCAGCAAATCCAGCAGAGAGACAGCCTGATCTTTGTGGCAGTTTCTCTGACGTAGACAAACCTCTGAAGTGAAGTGTGTGACATCAGGAAGATGTTTTAATCTGAATTACACTTGCCCATTCAAATAACAGGTGCCATTATCCTCTCTTCATTATCTCCCAGCCAGGGCTGCTGCCAGTATGAGTAAGAAGCCTTTGAGTCACAGGGATCGAGAAGTTAATTTCTTTCCGGAGACTGTTGTCAGAGACAACCCAGCCTACATGTCCATCATGGGGATGAATGATGCGTAGATGAATGAGGGGATAAACCTCCTCCTAAGAGAAATAAAGCATCCCTCATGAATAAAGCAGAGCACTGCTTTGAGATTCAAGACGTCTAAGGCCTGTTGTACATTGAATGTGAATGAGGCTTGGCTGCTCCGCAGCTACACACTGGCCTGAGTGCAACCTACAACTAACTTACCACTGCCACATTTAATTTTTATTTTTTTTAACACTGACTATGTATTTGGCCTGGTACCAATGCACATTTAGAAACAAATCTCTCTTGATCCCTGACAGAGCCCAGTGTAGAAAAAACACTCAGAAAACCCACTCAGGCTCCACCTATGCTGCTAAGTAGAGCAGGACCTGTGTTTTGTAAGACACAGAGGCCAACAGAGATGTCATGGAGAACGCCAGTGACAGCTAAACACATGTCCTGTCCCAGAATGGTGCTTAGTTGCAGTGGTCTCTGGCCAGTGTCAGCCTCCATGGGTGGATCAGGCATGGACTTTGCCTGGGACAGTGCTGGTTTTTCCAGGGTGAAACCATCATGAGAACTGTGCTGATGATTTAAGAGTAGGCATCATGGGTTGGAGTTCATCCTCGGAATCATAGAATTGTTAAGGATGGAGAAGATGTTTAAGATCATGAAGTCCAACTGTCAACCCAGCACCACCACTGTGTTCACGATTAAACCATGTCCTCAAGGGCCACATTGACAATTTTTGAACATTTCACCACTTTCCTGGGCAATCTGTTCAATGTTCAATGCTTTACATCTGTTTCCATGATTTTTTTTCCTAATATCTAACCTAAAGCTCCTCTGGCAGAACTTGAGGCTGGTTTAGTTTGCTAGACTAGAATACTGCCTTGCAGTGCTGGAGGTGGTTACTATGTAGATGCAACACATTGAAAGTATTCAGAATTTTTTGCCCCAGAAGCTAAAATTCTCTACTCCAGAGAATTTGTGTTGGAGGACAAGGCAGATGTCACAGACCTGTCTGTACCCTGCAGCTGAGAGTGGTGCAAAGATGTAGATCTAAGCAAGCTGGTCTGTCCACATGAGGCTACAGAGTGCCAGGGATACTTGCTTAGAGCCTGAATGCAACACAGCATTTTTGTTGATAAAATGTCTATAAAATCGTGAGTGACACAAAGAAGGGGAATAGGGAACACCTGTTCTTGGTCTCTTCCATAGGGAATAAGATGCCATTACCATTAATGGATAGTGATGAAAGAGAAATAAAGAAGCAATGGCAACTTTTTTAAAGAACTCATGGTTGATATACGAACCTTCTTGCCACAGGATGTTGCAGGTGCAGGAAATTCATATACATTGAAGGGACAATGCCCAAGCTCATGGAAGAGAAATCCATTGTGTGTTACTAAAACCAGCAAAACCATGTCTACCTTAGGAAATCCCTGAGCACCAAATAATGAAGCTGGGTAAATGAATTCCTGGGGAAAAGTCACATGCAATTATACTATTCTTATACTCTTACTCATCCATCTGCTTTTGGACATGCATGTTGGAATCAGGGTAGCTGTGCACCGTGCTCCTCTGCACGTTCTGGTTGTGGGCTGGTACCCCAGCACTATGTCCTTTTACAAGCAAGAGAAAGCTATTGGGTGCATCCCCTCAAATATTTGGGATGTCTCTCTCATAGAGATTTTAATGAGAAATTTCACTCTGTCTCATCTGCAAGGCACCATGGAAAAATCAGCTTCGAAGAAGGCTGAGTGGATTTTCCTCAGACTTCCATGGCTACACTCTGGCAAACCAGTAAATAGTATTCCTTTTTTTTTTTTTTTTTCTATAATTGTATGTAAATGCAGAGAATGGACAAGGCCTGGAAAAATCAAAGTCAGGGAAGACCCCAGGAGAGAACTCGTTTGGTGTCAGCCCTTACAGTCTGATTCTTTTCCTCCCTTGCCTGCACCTTTCTGCAGGTATGTTTGATGTCTGTATCCCAGTTGTTCCATAACTGGGAGGAGATGGCTTTTGTGGTGTATTGGTGCTCTGCAGTCCAAACCTGGAGCCACGCTCTGAGGCATGACATTTCTTCATGCCAAGCTGTTCTTCTTGGTGCCAATCCAGATGAGATCTGTCTTAAAAGCTTAAGCAGCTGGGAGGGGTTATAAAAGAGAGAGTACTGATGACATTGCCTCCAGTCAAGGTGAAATTTATTTAGACTGTCCTTGATCATTCAAGTTATATCTCACTAAATATCAGACAAACCTGTATGCTATGGTCCAATGCTGTACTCTGGGACCTCTGCAAACTTCTTACTATACTAGAGTAGTACAGGCTGTATTTACCTAGGTGTGGTGCAATGAAAAGCTCCATCTATACCTTTCTCACTGTTATGTCAGCTCCATGGATGTTAGGTGATGCATTGCCTATTCCTAATCGTAAGGTCTTCTGTTTGACCTTTCTTCTTCACCACAGAAGAGAAGGAAACCCCGATGTCATGCTTAATCTTTCTATTTCTCTTTAAACCTTGTGTTTCTTATGGATGACACAGAGTCATCTCCTTATACTCTGCTAAAGGACAGGGGTGTTCATGTAGAGGAAATTAGGATGAATTTTTGTAGCTGGAACCTGCTACTAAGACAGTTGTTTCTGCTTCTGCCTTTACTTGACTCAAGTAAAACCCAACTACTTGGAGACTGACTCCATGAACTGTGTCATTTTGCAGCATTAATGATCCCTTGTGCCCCTCTTCCTCTGGCAATTACCAGTCTTCCATTTTTCCCAGGAGCAGTTTCTAATGTTAAGAAGACTATGGTTTGTCCTAGATTTGAAATTTAATGAATTTTGGAGAACATGCACTGCTGCAGTTTGCTTTCCATGTGTTACTCTGTATGTCGCTGCATCGATACTGTAATGCTTAAGTAATGGAAGGTTGTCTTTCTTTGGTGTATTTTGAAACCCCTTGTTTCAGAGTGTTGAAGGCAATGACTAAGGTGTCTGTTCCTTAAAACTGTGTTGTATAGGAAAAATATGTGACTCTGATCCTCTATACATGAATCTATTTGTAAAGTCTTATTCCAGCTTCATGAATAAAATCCTTTCTTTATCCCAGATTCATGATGAAAATACAGTAAAAAAACCCATTTATCTGATATTGTGGAAAGTGAGTATGACTTGAGGCAGAATAGAAATCAGGATGTCTGGATATTCTATCTACCTATGTGAATTGGAGGGAAATTAAAGCCTTCTGGTGTCTGTGCTTCCCTATCTGTAAAACAGGGATACGGATATATTCCTATCTTATGGGATATATAATTACAAAGTCTGTGACAAATCTTAGAAATTCAATTGTGAGATAGTGTGTAAGCACATAATATTAATGTTTTATAATCTCTTTAAACTGGCTCTGGGGATATCTTTAATGAGAGGGATATAGTGATATCAAAAGACATCTTTTTCACCCCAATCATTTTTTTAGAACCCAAAGTGAAAGTTGTTTCCACCAACTGCTATCTCTGCAACCATCTGGAAAATCACATTTTCCGAAGCTTTCCTTCTCTTTATCATCTGTAACTAAAGCTATAAAATGGGAAGATGTTCCTGGTTTAATTAACACCCCTGTAGTTCAGAAGCTGATCTTAGTAATGAGAGGCAATTATAGCTTTTATTGAGGGACAGTCAGGTAGAACTAACCCGTCATCAATCTATTGAAGAAACTTCCCTTTCCAGGTAATTTGGAAACTGCTTTTCATGATGAACAGACTACCTGGCTCAATACAGCAGGTGAATCTCTTTCTTCTGTAACCTGAAAAAGAACCTCCTATTATGAGTTATGTGTTTCTTTTGCAAACTGGTTTTTACATCCCATCTGTCTGTCAACAACTAGCAACTGAGCTATAGAAATACCTGATACTTTTTGGAGTGAGTATTTGGCTGGTTTTCTTGTTTTATTTTCCTTTTCCTCTGTGGCTTTACAATTTGAAGGTTACCTGATGTTCATATGTTAGTTCTAGTTAAAAGTGCAAATTCTGTGCTGCATCCACATCCTGAGGGGTATGCAGGGTTCTGGTTCCTGTACTCAAAAGTCATGTGATAGAGCTACAGAAGGTCCAGAGAAGGACACTGAAATGTTCAAGGGGGTGTAACTTTTGCTATATGAGTTAAAACAGCTGTGACTTCAGTTCAGACAGGAAAAAACTGAGAGCAGAGATAAAGCTGAATTTATCTGAAGTTGTGAAGGTGGTAGATAAGGTAGATGTAGGACTTCAGTACTGGAGTTAAGGGACACTAGCTGGAACAAGATCTGCTTGAAATTATAAAGTAGCAGATAGTGAACTTCTGGAGTTTGTTGCCACAGTCAACAACAACAACAGCAGTGTCGAGAGTTTCAAAAAAGGATTAGACAAATTTGGAGCAGCAGATATATTAGGTATATTAATCGTGAACTGAGTTCTGTCCCAAGATTTCTACTATAATGATTGCAGAGAAATAGTTGTCTCCTGAGAATAACTCATTGACCTGTTTTAGACACCTCTGTGTACATGAGAGGAATTGCCTTTGTGAATTGCATATTTCTACTCACTGACTTTAAAGGGACTCTAGATAGTGGTACCCACATGGTCAATGCACCATGGCCAGGTACATCCCAGCCATCCCATTTTGGAGACTTTGATACTGTCCCTTAAAACCTCAGCTGCAAGAAACGTAGATTTTTTTTTTTTAAGCAATGTAATGTGAAAAAGTGAAATTGCAATTTCAAAACAGCCCACACTTACAGTTTGTTTTAGAATAAAGGCTTAGCTATGATTTTGCCACCACTAAACCATGCTGTGAAATGTGGTACATCCTTGGATTAGTTTAACAAGTACATTCCTGGATCAGTTTAACATCCTGATGAAATTGCCTTTGCAATACTAAGTGTCAAAGCTACAAAACTGTGGAACAAGCTGAGAAGTTGTTTACTCTTCAGCAATGAAAGATAGAAGAAACATTAAATGCCTAAATTCCTATGTTTTTCCAGCAATGACTTTCATAAGGTATCTAGGAGAAAGGTTTATTCAGTATGGAAGAGTTTGAAAAGAAATTTCTTTGGTTGGTGGGTCTGTGGATGTTGCTAGCTTCATGCTGTCAGCAGACACAGAATTTGGATGCCATTGTGTACTCTGGTTTTGGGATAGGGCAACACCAACTACTCTCAAAAGCACTGTGGGAAAGTTCATCTTTTTCCAAACTTTTCACGAGTGCATGTGATACAGGATGAACATGAAATTTTTTCAGTGAATTAATGCATTATGACTTTGTTTAGAAGACTGAACTTTGTTTGAGGTAGGATGGATTGCCCATTCTTTCCTCCTTCCCACTCCTGTGTGAACAACTTTGTTGTTTTGTTTCTTGTTTACTTCGGACATGGGATGTGGGTGAGGGAATACCAGAAGATTGTGTGAATGCAGCGTTCCCGTAGCTTTGGATCTGGCTGTGGCATCAGTCTCTCTGTGATTCACGTGGCTTGTGTCAAGGGGGAACTGTGGTCACCCCCTGCCTTGCTGACTGTGCTGTGTTTTCATCCCCCCTCCCAGGTTACGGACATGCTGCCCCGGGGACGGACGCGGGGAAGGCCTTTTGCATGTTCTACGCCGTCCTGGGGATCCCACTGACACTCGTCATGTTCCAGAGCCTGGGCGAGCGCATGAACACCTTCGTCAAGTACCTCTTGAAACGCATCAAAAAGTGCTGTGGGATGAGGAGCACCGAGGTCTCCATGGAAAACATGGTCACTGTGGGTTTCTTCTCCTGCATGGGGACACTCTGCATTGGAGCAGCAGCCTTTTCCCAGTACGAGGAATGGAGCTTTTTCCACGCTTACTATTACTGCTTTATAACATTGACTACGATAGGGTTTGGAGACTATGTGGCCCTGCAGACCAAAGGGGCCCTTCAAAAGAAGCCTCTCTACGTGGCTTTTAGCTTTATGTACATTCTAGTGGGGTTGACAGTCATTGGGGCATTTCTAAATCTGGTTGTTCTCAGGTTCTTAACCATGAACAGCGAGGACGAGAGGCGGGATGCCGAGGAACGGGCGTCCCTGGCAGGGAACCGCAACAGCATGATTATCCACATCCAAGAGGACTCCCAGCATGGTCGGCCACGGTACAAGGCCGAAGTAACAGACCTTCAGTCAGTTTGTTCCTGCATGTGTTACAGGTCCCACGAGTACACCAGCCGGGTGGTGTCCCACCAAAATTCTTTCAGCTCAAAGCTGAACCCCCAGTACTTTCACTCCATCTCTTACAAGATAGAGGAGATCTCGCCAAGCACATTAAAAAACAGCCTTTTCCCATCTCCTGTCAGCTCCATCTCACCTGGGTTGCACAGCTTTACAGATAACCACAGGCTGATGAAACGGCGAAAGTCCATTTAAAGGGATTTGTCTTCTTTTGCTTTCCTTGTTTTCCCCAGTTCTTCTCCGTTGTTTCGGGTTTTTTGTTCCTTGAGTGAGACGGAGCGAGGCCAAAGGGAGTAGAGCAAGCCAGTCCTCCTCTGAGACTCAGCTCTTGAGCATGAAGCATGGATTATTACTGTTCCAGCAAAGTATGCCTTACATTACCCCCTCGGTGGATGTCAGAGGATTCAAGGTGACGTGAAGTGGGTACCAAATCCAAAGTTGCACACACAGCTGGGAGCCTTCATGTGCCACTGGCACTCCTGACCTAACAAACTTTTCTCCTCACGAGCAGGTTGCAGCGTGCGTGTGTGCTTTGTGTGTGTGTCGGGTGCGTGTGCGTGTGCGTGCGTGTGCAATTCCACAACTAGTGCCATGTGACAAAAATTGAAGCATCAGGTATTATTTTTTTTCTTTTGCCCTTGAAGCAATTGTGTTCCAGCCTGCTTTTTAGATTGCTTCCAAAGGGAGCGGGGAGGGTGGGAGGGGAGCCAATTTGTTTTGTTTTTTGCCAAGACAAGCATGCGCCATAAGCAGTCAATATACCAGGTGTATCATGATAAATTTTTTAATGCTAGATTTTAGATTGTATTAACATTAAAAAAAGGCAGGAAAAGATGGATCATTTTAGCTTGCCAGTTCAAAATTTAAAAAAAAAAAATAAAGCATGCACTTTGTAAAACTGGTATGCATAATAAAAACACAAGAAAAACTAGCAATGGAATTAATAATCAAAAGCAAATAATCCTATTGATTTAACTATATTTAATTTTATAATTTTCAACTGTTCCAACAATCTGCAAGTGGAATTTTTAAGATAAATTGGGAGAATTGTTGGAACAAAAAATGTATTTTGTTATTTTAATTTTATTTATAAATTATTATTATTATTATTATTATTATTATTATTATTATTATTATTATTATTATTATTTTGTGCAGCAATTACCTGCATGAATAGGAATTATATTTTTTGGAATGCTTGGTTAAGAAGGGTATAAATAGGAGGATGTATATTTTTTCTTATATAATAGTGACCGGGCATTCCTTGTTTTAAATAAAAAATAAAGATGATTGTCTCTACATGCTTTTGATTTGTAAATAAAGGAAAGCCTTTGTTGGTCTCAGGAAGAATTCAAGGGACAGTATCTTGTGTTTGGCTCACTGGGAACTTGTGAGATTAGATGTGATATTGCTTTTTTTGCTAGGCAAAGGCAAAATGCATTTAGCAGTAATGTGCAAAAATAGCTTTACTCCAGTGTTTGGAGGGTAACAGTGGGAGTGGTTGCATTGGCAAGCTGTAGTGGAGGATGCTGAGACCATGTTCTAGAGTTGTTCCTTGGACATTGTCCATCTCTCAGTTGTTCATCTGGACCAAACAGACTTTACAGAACTGAATTAGAGGCCTAATCCAGCTCCCCTTTAAGACAATAGGAATTTGCAATGATTACATGGGATTTAGTGCTTTTTGAGATTTATCTTTGATTTTACAAGGGTAGGACTGGGAGTTTTATAAACCTGCACCTTTGTCTCCGATTTAATTCTATGTTTTAAATCGCTTTCCATGTTAATTTGCCATACAAAACCCGTCTCTTTTTGGCACTAATCACCTCCTGCTGATCCTACCATTTCGTGCTCTCAGTGTAAAAGCAATAACCCTTTTTTTTACCCTTAAAACTAGATGGTGTGTGCACAGCTCTGAGCTCTGTGTGCTGATGGATGTTGATATCCTTTCAAAGAGGTATCTATAAAGAGCATTAATAGGGAGAAATAAGGAATGTCATTCCTCCTCTGTTCTCTTCTCCTTGGCTTTAAATTATTAACTATCAAATATGTTCATATTCTCCACGTCTGCCTTTCAACAAGTAAATGAAAAGCAAGTTATCCATGACTTTGACTCCCCTACACAGCTTCCTTTGGACTTAGAAACTGCTGTGACATGAAATCCTCCATTAAGATCAGTGAAGAAATAACTTAGGATTCTTAATGAGGATGGATGAGGATGGACCTTTTCAGAGTAATGTGTGGGGCTTGCCAGGTGCGTTAATCTGTGCTGCCAGTACCGTGTCCTAAGGCAAATGCTGATGGCAGAAGGTTTGAAGCAAACATACCTTAAAAAACAGCTTCAGTGTTTTCCACCTAGAAGCTGGTTCTTGTGAGAGTAGCCCATAGGGTGCTCTCCAAATTCACTTGCTTCATCTTTGCTTGTGTCATCCCAGAAGTGCAAATAAATGTAGATCTCTTTTGCTGATATGGAGATTGGAAAAAGCATGCCTGGAATTTACCCATTTATATCATGTGTCGAGTGGAATTCTGTCTGCCTGGCAAAGGACAATTTTTCTAACAGGACTTTTAGCAAAAGCTTTATACAGAAAAAAACAGTTTCATCATACAAAGCATTGGCTATCCTTTTTTCCCTTTTCTTTTAAGAAGGAATTACTATTTCTGTTGCATATAAAAATAGTCTTTAAATGTCCTCTAAGTCATGTTGAACTGGAGAAGTTCAAGACTTTACATACACTGTTTGATTTGTTCCTAAATCTTTTCTTTGGAACCATAAAGGAAGAGTAGAGTTTAATACTTGGGGTATTTAACCAGGGGAGAAGCTTACCTCAGCATGTCATGGGTTATCTGCCACTCAGAGCCTTTCATTAAAACTCAGTGGCTTTACAATAGCTCTGCTTTAGCTTAGTCGAAGTTTATAGAAGTAGTTGAAGAAATTTATGTATGTTGATATGAAGGAGCCGGAGCAGTTGTCCATAGCCATACTTTTAAGTTTAAAAGCTACGAGTGTGTATGTGGGAAAGTGTTTTGCTTAAATGTATCTGCATTCCTTGGGATTTTCAAACGTTTTTTTTTTTAATTTTTGTTCTCTGACTGAAGAGCCCCCAGTTCTATCCAATCTGTGTTTTTATTGCTCATGGGATTTTGAAGTGGCAAGGAAGCTCTTTACTTTGCAAGGGAACTCTTGCAGGACTTTACTTTGTGAGTAGCCAGAGACCCAAGAACTCAGTAGACATCATACTCTAGACATCAGTACACCATGCAATATATGTGTCTCTCTCTCTAGTAATTTTCATTCTTGTCTGATATGTGAATAACGACTTGGGCCCTCTGGCACTGGAACAGACAGCTTTATGAAAGGGAATTTTTGTCCCAGGTTAATCCCAGCTTTTCAGTTAGACATGAAAAGTCAGTCAGTGAAAGGTGACCTCACTCTTATCAATTCCGTCTCTGACTTCTCATTGCCCTATATGAATACCAGTTTTCTTCCCACAACAGTGCTTTTCACACAACATTTTCTCTGGTACGTTATTGGTTTTATTCCACTTAAGGCATTATTTCTTTCAGAACAACTTGTCTTGTTCACTACTTGCTCTTTTGAAATTCAGCTAGAAGCAGGTAGTAGTGGTGCTGCTTATGACTAGACATCCTAATGTGTGCTATCACTTTGTGATGCACTCTCATTCCCCAGAGTCTCATTTCCCCTACCATTCCCTATTATTAAGCATTAGAAATAATAATAATAAATCAGATTAGTCTATTTATGTCTCACTAATGTGCTCGTCATCAAAACAACACAAATTTAGCTCCCTGCTGTCGACTTTGATTATATAACAACCCTATTATCCTATCATATTTCATATTATCATCAAAGGGAAAAATCAGTTTGATCAGTGAAGCACCAAAATAGCTTTGACTGAGCATGCTATGATATAGGAAAGAAAGAGGAAACTTAACAGAACAATGCAGGCACAAGTCTCCACTTGGTCTTTGTTACTGTGTAAGGGAGATCCCGACTGATCCAACTGGCACTGCTTTGCCAGAACTTTGTGCATGTATCTGCTTTACAGGGATGGCTGTTACGGGACAGCTCTAGAAGGTGTGCTTGGATGTTACTTCAAGAGTCCAAGGTAGCTTCTTGGTAATGAATGGAGAAGATGTACAGTGACCTTCAGCAAGAGCTTTCTGTTTGAACTCCTCTGTAACAACTCATCAGGGCAAAACCGGCATTATTTTAAAAAAAAAAAAAAAAAAGAAGTAAAAGAAAAGAGGGAAGTAACCAAGTTAATCTGCCGTATTGTACATTTCCTCATTACTTTTCTAGTGCTTTGATCAATGAAATGCCAGGGCAGTAATCAAGATTATTGTGAATCAGACCTAAGCAAGGTAATTTGTTGGTTTTTTTCTGACAGATCTGAAAGTTTTTGTTACGGAAAAAAACCCTTTGATTTGTTGCTAAAAGCTGAAAAAAAGAGCAGTCAGTGGAATCAAGATGGAGAATGAAAATGTTCCAGAACTATTTGGTGTGTACAAACCAGAGAGCAGGGGCTTGGGTGGAAGTATTTGTCAGCTGAAGTTTATGTCCTCATTTAGCTTTATATAATATTCCTGTTAATATTAGGATCTAATTAAGACAGTCATTGAAAATCTTTATGAGGAAGCCGGATGAGAGAGGTGTGTTGGAGTGTGTCCATTACACTAATGTTATGGACTTTTTCATGTGTATTTCAGCAAGACACTATTACTGACTGGAATATTGCACAAATTACAATGAGAATCACTCCACCACTGCTTCCATCACCCAGAGATATGTAACACTCACAGAACTGAAAAAAAGAAATATTGCCTTTCTGACCAGCCTGCCTGTCATCTAATTTTGATATAAACTTTATTTTGGGAACTTCAGCAAGATAAAGCATATGAAAAGGATTAGGCATCATAATGATACACCAAAATTGAAACAAATGGAATAATGGCATTGGACACAGAGAAATTGCTTACAGATGGGAGGTGCCCTGGGACTCTTATGCTAGTTAATCTGAGCTCAGAAGCTGAATTAAAACCATGCAAAAGTGATGGAGCCCTTTGCCAGAATGCAGTTTTCAGTTATTTAAGATGCATATGATGAATATGGCTAAGGAAGGCTTGCCCCAAAAAATAGTAGTAGGAAGGCAAGAAGAAAATTGGGGAAAAAAGAAATTAACAGCAGGAGTGGTTTTGTCATTGTCAGTTGAAAGCACTGTGAGGTGATTCTAAAGAACTGTGTAGAATCAGTCTGGGAGATTGTTTGTCCCTTGCTCAGTCGAGGCCAACACCACAGTGTTCCACTGACTGCTGCTGATAAGGAGATTCATGGACTTCCTGATTCTCCAGTCAGGTTTTTTCTGCCATCTCCATTGGAACCAAGATTTTATTCAGCCAGTCCCTCCCAAAGCCAGCCCCTCCTGAGCAGTGCTCCCCTCTGGGATGTATTATATTAATGATGCTGTTTCCTCCTCCTGGTGCTCCCAAGTGCAAGATCTCAGTAGGGCACAAGCAAACTCTTTCCTTCTCTAAAGCCTGCTCTGGCAGTGCCTTCCTCTGAAGCCAACTGATTCGGATGTGATGCAATGAGTCCTGATTTGTGCCCTTTTACTGAAACTGGAATGTGAGCCTTTTTCTACTTACTATTAGATACTATATCAGTGTCTCCAACTACTGCTCAGCATGAACAGTGTTTCCTAAACCTGAGGGAGAGCAATAGGACTTAATAACAACAGTCAACCTGTATAATTTATGCAGCTGTATTTTGTGTTATGGAATCCAGTCATTCAAAGCTGTCTGCTAATTTTAGACTGGAAATACTATCCCTGGAGCCTTCAGCCTTCATTTGTCTCTCCTTCTGTGAATATTGTAATTAATAAATATCCCAAAGCCCTCCTTCACCTTGCTTTCTGACAGTGTAAGGAGTGCTGCCATGCTTTAACACCCACAACAGGTTGGGAAAAAAAAAGGGGCTGGTGGGGGAAAGATGAATGCTTCAGTTTTGTTGGCAATTAATATTCACAGTTACAAGCTGCCTTGTCTTTTACTTCACTTTGAGAAATGTAGAGCAAACAACAGGATGATAACATTTATCATAGCTGGTGAATTCACAAGTGGAGCTGGCAAATATAATAATTGAAACTATGCTCTATAATGTATCTCCCTCCTGCATGAGTTCTGATACCACTAGCCTGGCTTTGATTCATTGTTTATCTGGTCTGTGGAACAGCTTGCAGTAATTGCTGTACCCAGAGCACTATACTTGAGGCTAGAAGAGAGATCCATTTCACAGACAGCCACCCTCTGGCTTTCTCCATATTCTCTCCCTGCTTTCCTACCCAGACATTAACTCATTAGCTTGCCATTTCATGGACGTATGTTCAGACCCAAGATCACCACATTCTGTACTCTCCCCCTTCATCTATTAGTGAAAAGCATTATGCTACAGAACGACACCCTGGGGAAGGAAATGTTCCAGTCTAATTACTAATGACAAAAGAAATCTCCAGATTGATTAAAAAGAGTATGTAGGGAATTAAACAGGAAATGCAACATGCAAACCTGCACGGTGAGATTCACTTCTTTCCTGGTTGGGATGCAATGCTTTAGCCTGAGAGGACAACTTTGGAGTGTTTGGGAAAAGACCATGGGGACAATGGCCAGCAAGAGTCACAGTGGTTTGGGTCACTGTGTATAGATCATTGATAAGGTCTGTGGTGTGGTTTCATATTAAGGAAGAGTCATGGTCTTCTGGACTTTGTCTATTTTCTAGTCATCTGCCAGCATTCTTTCAAGCAGGAGTAGCAGGAGATGTGGGAAGGATGCACTGATTCATGGTGGAGTGGATTGTCATTGTTGAGAGCACCTTATTCAACACTGGTATCAAAGAGGAAGAAGGGAAAATTGTGTCTTCTAGAGCACCTTGCTTCCCCTGTTCCATGGAAGAGCTCAGTTACATTAATCCTCCTATTGCTTGCAGCAAATCTGAAAGTCCTGAATTGTGGTATGCTTGCCCATCCACCTTCAGTAGCATCTCCCTGGAGCCATAAGAATGTGTGGGAAATGTTAGGCTTCAGGAGGTCACTTTATAGCAAAGAAACCTCTTCATATTGACTGTGTTTGGACACTTTATACATGTCCCAAATATTATCAAAACTGACCTTCAGAGAAATAACATTAATTCATTTTTGCTGGCTCTCCCTTCAGAGTGGGTATGCAGCTCCTTAATCATAATTATTGTTCAGAGGATAATTAATCTGATAACAGTATTTAATTAGATTATCTGAAGTAGACTGTGTAAGTGCTTTTGGCCTCCCAGAGTTTGAAATTGCAACTCTACAAAATGATTTCCAAAAGGCCTATTTGGTAATATCACTGCTGACATGGGGGTCATGCCTCAGCTGTCCTACTGCCAAGCATCATCTTGGCCTGTTGACTGGAGCTGATGTTGGGAGTATCCAGGGAAGGGATTTTAGCTCAGAGCCAGTATATGCAGTGAGGATCTTCATTTCCCCTGCGCCAAATAGGTGCTTAGATGTCTTTGTGGAGTTAGGCTTTGGACCTGATTTTGTCTTACCTGTAGAGGAAAGAACCAGTGTTGTGTCTTACAGCGATAAACTGATGCTAAGGGATCGACAAGGGGCTGTATTTCAGGATGGAGCATGGTTCTACTACCCATTTGGTGCAATAGTTGAAGTATCTCAGCTGTGCTGTCTGGAACAGGTTATGATTCTTGGAGAAAGATTGCAGAATACTTGTTCAAATATGGCTGGACCAGCTGGGGAATGGGGAAGATACAACTGAGTTTCTGTGTCACAAGATGGATTGATGGGGGCACTGATGCTATGGCATATCCTTCTCCTAGACTCTTCTGAGGAAGGTAAAAAAAGCAGAGCAAAAGACTGAATTTCTTCCTGGTCTGGAGTTGATGGTGGTGGAGGGCAAGGCTGTCATCAGACTTGCACACTGGGCAAGGGCTCAGGGCAGCATTCTCCTTAGGAACCAGGACATGGAACTGAATGGCAGCACCTTCAGATCGATCTATAGCTGTTTCTTTTAATGTTTCCTTGGAAGTATCTACCACCTTTACCTCACCTCTCTGATTTGAAGCTCTTCTTCTCAGAACCCCTTCTAGGGTGATTTGAAGTTTCGTGTTCAGTGTGCATTGGGCACATCTCATTGTCTTCATCATGCAAGTCATCCAAAGGGACCTGGTGGGCAGCTCACAGCTCTTCATCATGGTTGGACGCTACGAAAACCTTGCCAAATCCTTCTGGTTGCTCTAGCAGCTACTGTTTTTCCAAAAGATTGGCCAAGCAGAGCCAAAGACATATATGTGAGATCCTTTTAGCAATGCAGTTAGTTGGGGTTTTTTATCTTCACTGTACATTCCTTTCAAGTTTTTCAGCATTTAAGCTCCAGTTGCTCTGTGGCAATTTACATTTCATGTTACTTCTCTTTTCTTTGAAAAATTCATTGCTGTCACGTATGTTTTCTAGGAAAGATGGGTGTCATGTTGCTCCTTTTTACCATACCTTTTCAATTCCCAACAGGGAAAGACAAGAGGCAGCAATAGGAAATTCCTCTAGATTGTTGATACTGTGCCCTTTTTATTCTCTTTGGAAGATTAGTAGAGCAGAGTCTGGTGTGGTCACTGCTGACCAACACAATTGATATGCTCAACACACCTCAATCATCTTCTCATGGCAATTTACCTGCTTTTCAACTGTTCAGCTGCATTCACGTTGTGGCAGATACTTGCTGTATAAGTTCTTAGTGCAGGAATATAATTCAGATATTGCAGAACAAGTGTAATACTCACATAACGAGAGAGGGATCCCAGTGTCCAGCTTACAAGAGGTTTAAGACTCTGTTAATCCAACAGTTGACTTTATTAAGTAATTTCTTGAGTACCACTTGGAGCACTGCTCTTTTGGACTTTAAAAATTAGGTTAATCCACACAAAGTTAGTTTGGGTGCAAGTACTGTTGGGTTGATCTTGTCTGAAAAAAAGGCTAATATACGCTTCAGAAAGAGTCCTGTCTAGTACTAATATTCTGACAACTAAGAAATAAGCAGAAATTATGAGGCAATGGATCATTCTTTAGAATGCAAACATAATCTGTCTTTCTTTTACAGAATGTAAATTTCCTATAATATGCTATACAACCAAGAATCCATCTGTTCCTTTTTTTTCGCAAGGTCAGGAGTGAACTGTGGAAGAAAAAAAATGTTTTATTTTTCCTCTTCCCTTGACTTGTTAAGATTTGTGTGGCTGTTGCCATTGAGGAATATTGACTAAAACTTCTGATGCTGGTGATACGATGGCATAGGAGATGATTTGGAGCTGGATAGGTCAACAGAGAATGGGAGGGGGGCTTAACAGTTGTTTCCAGTAGGCCAAAAGAATGTGGATACTGTCTCTTCAAGGTGCAATTTCTTACTTCAACAAACTGTTCATCTACGAGAAACAGGGATAAAAGTGTTCAATTTGGGACCTAAGGAGTTTATATGGAAATTCTTGGATTTCTTCCAAACACACATACATGTTGAAATTAAATTGTGAATCCTACTTTGGAGACTGAGCCTTCCTGCTCAGACAGAAGCGTGCGTGTATGTGTGTGTTTGTGAGTGTGTGTTGATGCTATGTCTCTTCTGGATCTCTTGACACTTTTTGGTGCATTTTTGTACTTCTTTGAATGTGCATATGTGGACTTACCGACGGTGTATTGACGGCATTCTAAAGGCCCTCAACAGCCTGAGATAGAGCAAAACTCTCTAAATTTCTACCCTGGTTGATACATTTTCTGTGCAGCACACAGAGCATTAGGAGCATGGTCATCTAGAAAGAGGAGCTGCTTGGCTGTGGAGACTGCACTGGGAATTTACCTCCTGGAAGCTGTTTTCTCTGCTCATTTCAGACCTCTAACTTCAACATAGTTGTTGAGCTGGTCCTAGCAAAGGAGAAAGAGCAGGTCATAAGTACCAAGATGTGATTTGTTAAACCAGTGATAACTTGATTACAAAGAACCAAATTAAAGACTCTTTTGTGTTTTCATTTCTTTTTCTGGCCTTCTCCGATATGGGAGAGGATGCCTTCACACATGGCCTTAGAATGCCGTACTGGAGTCAGAATGCAACAACAGTCAAATGAGAATAAGATGTATTGCAGCTTACTTAAAGAATGAAAACTGTATCACACAAATGTTTACAAGTCCAAGTAGACAGCGAACCCCTGTACAATATGTAATTTATGCAAGGGATTGCATCTTTCTTTTGTAATGAATGCACTACGCAACCCTGTATATATTTTACAATGTCTTTACAGAGAAAAAAAAAAAAGAATCATTTACTGTAGTGTTGTAAAATAATGCACTTTTCTAATTTTTTCATTAAAAATCCTATGGCACGTTTTCAAATGTATATTGTTTCTTTTATATTGAATGTGGAAATGTTAACTTCCTGTAAAATTGCACTACAGAAGTAAAATCCACTGATGGAACTTATTTTGTTAAAGAAAAGTCCCTTGACAACCAAGAGATGTTTATGATTATACGATATGTTTGTGTGTGCATATATGTGTATATAGTGTATATGTATTGTATATATATGTATATGCACACACACACATATATCTAGTGATAACGTGTATATATAAAATGATATAGGTCCAGATTTATATATGATTGTATTAATATAATATCTATAGATTGATAGATATATATAGATATGTATATATATTCATTCATACACACAAGAATCACAATGTACAAACCCAGAAAGGATTACTCATTAAATTTAAGGGGGTTGGGGGGGAGAAAGATGTCATATACAGAAGATATTTTGCATTGCAATAAAAGCTTTTTTTGACAAAAGTACTTGCAGAGTGAAGTATGAACCTTCATCAAACACCCAACCTTGCTGTTCCCAGGTGATTACAGCGCAGAAAAAGCAGAAGGAAGCTGCTTAGAGGAGGCATAAGAGCAGAGTCAGTACATGGTGGGCTGGAGTTTGCTGTTGAGACTCCCCCCTCTTAACTTTGTGGAGCTGAAGGGCAAGATCTTAGGATATCAGATGGAACGGTGTGACCTCTCCAGACTTGAGGAGATCAGCGTTTCACTCACAAGATTATTGATCTAGTGCTTCCTGGTAAAAGAGGGGAAGTGGGTCTCAATGCCAATTTAAGCTGGCAGATGTTGCCGTGAGGCACAAGCATGATCCCTCTTTTGAGATGCACCATTGGGAAACTTGTACTGTTGACAACCAGGTAAGTCACCAGTGAAGGCAGGTATAGGACCACACTTTGTCCTTACAATGTGGTTTCTACACATTGCTTCTCATGGAAGGATTCTAGAAGTTTCCAGAGTTAATACTTCACATTTGAGAAACATCTTACCAATGGGAAGAATCCCCTCTTCTTAAATTCTTTTTCTTGGTGATGCTGTGTCCAGAAGCTGATCCCAGCTGCACAATGACAGAGAGTGAGAGGTTTTATATTTCCTTCTAGCAGCCTTGATGAAAGAAAATATCTAAATGAACAGTGAGAATAATTAGAATAAAACAACCAGTTGCAGCAAATTTGCCATGAGATGCAGTGATACAACACAGACTGGTTACATTGTGTGCTCTTACAGAAAGAAATCATTGCCTTAATGCAGAAATTATTTAGTAGAAGTCGCTGTTCTGTGTTGCCATATAATCATGGAACGGTTTGGGTTGGAAGGGACCTTAAAGATTATCTACTTCCAAACCCCTGTCATGGGCAGAAGTGCCACCCACTAACCAGGTTGCTCAGGGCCTCATCCAGCCTGGCCTTGAACACTTCCAGGGATGGGGCATTCACAACATCTCTGGGCAACCTGTGCCAGAGCCTCACCACCAGTTTAACGGGACATATTATAGCAACAGTGAGACAAGCTTGTCTCCATATCCTTCATCTGCTCTTGCTGTATATGAGCCTCACTTACGAATGCATACAGAGCCAAGATGTCCTGTGTGTTGGGGCACAATTAGTGTTCTACACACCTTTGTTTAGTCCCTGGCCTACTTTAAAACAACAACAAAAAATGCATGTGAAATCTTCATTTTTTGATGGTGAAGACAGGAGTACTTATGGCACAGAAAAGAGAAAAACAGCTTTACCAATAGAGGGAAAGATACTCAAGCAATCTCACCTGTTTTTTCTGTGCTGTAGCAGATAACATCTCTGTTAGCAGTTAAGATCAACTATTTCTTCCTTTTTGGACTGGTATTTGAAAGAATATTTTATAATTTCGATTTATCCAGCATGCACAGTAAAGCCAAAGTGATGTTAAACCCTGTTTACTGCTTTTGCAAGCAAAAAAATCCTTTTAGAGTAATTAATTAAGCAATCAATAACATAGACCAGAAGACAATATTTTAAAGGGCTCCAGGTAGTACAGAAGAATTTGAATAAAACCTTGTGTTCTCAACTTTTCTTAACAGCCAGAGGAACATCAGACTTCAGGGGATAGGAGGAAAAAAAAGCAGGGGAAAAAATCTTCAATCTTTCATCTATAGGCCTATAAATATCTTTATAAATCTGAATCAAAGTCACAGATGCCTGATTGCTCAGGGTTTGGCTGCTGCCATGTGCCTGGATTCTGTCTCAGAAGAGGAAAAAATTAAGCAACCTGCAGCAAAATGTAAGAGCCTGCTCAGTACACATGGACTGCTTGGTTGACAGCAAACCAAGTATTTCAGTCACTGAAAACAGGTTTTTGTGTGTAAGCATGCTGTGACCAAATCTCTGCATCTTTCTCACCTAAGGCAATGTCTTCAATTCAGCTTGTCTGCTGTAAAAACAGCCACTTTTGAGTGGGGACAAATGAGGGAATTGTACTGGAAGTGTACAAGATAATGAGCAGTACGGAAAAGGTAAATGAGCTCTTCTCTGTTGTGCTCTCTCACTCTCCCAGGACAAAGCAATACCCAATTAAATAGAAAATAAAACATTTAGAACTGAAGAAAATATTTTTATTCCTGTTATTAAGAAAATAAATTTAGGGATTAAAAAAAAAAATACATATTTCTAGGATCTTCAAACCCAGAAAAAACCCTGTTACTTGATTAAGAGATAGAAAGCAAAAGTTCTGGAAGACCTGCTCTCAGTCTATCTGTCCAAAGTCAGCCACTGAAGGAGGTATAAAAGACTAGTTGCTGTTGGGAGGTGATTCTGCCCCTCTACTCTGTTATCGTGAACCCCACCTGGAGCACTGCACCCATCTCTGGAACCCCCAACATAAGAAAGACATGAACCTGTTGAAGTGAGTCCAGAGGGGACCACAAAGATGATCACAGGGCTGGAGCACCTCTGCTATGGAGACAGGCTGAGAGAGCTGGGGTTGTTCAGCCTGGAGAAGAGAAGGATCCATGGAGACCTTAGAGCACCTTCCAGTTTCTAAAGGGACTCCAAGAGAGCTGGAGTGGGACATTTGACAAGGGCATGGACTGATAGGACAAAGGGCAATGGCTTTACACTGAAAGAAATTTAAATTAGGTATTAGGAAGAAACTCTTTACTGTGACGGTGGTGAGGCCCTGCCACAACTTTCACAGAGGAGTTGTGACTGCCCCATCCCTGGAAGTGTTCATGGCCAGGTTGGACGGGGTTCTGAACAACCTGGGGTAGTGGAAGGTGTTGCTGCCCATGACAGGAGGGCTGGACTTAGATCATCTTTAAGGTCCCTTCAATCACAACCATTTTATGTTTCTATGATTGTATTTAGACTATCCTTGGCTCCAGCATTTTACTTATGGGAAATACTGACTGCTGAAGGAAAAGAAGAAAATGTCCCTCTAGGTGAAGCCTATGAAGCACTGTGCCACTTAGGTAATGGCTGTTGATTGAAAACTCTTGGCTTTAACATGTGACATGGATTCAGATAACCTGTCCTGACTTAGCTCTGTGGTTATTTCTTCCAGGTCTGGCTGAGACGGGAGTGTGTCACTTGATTTCTAAGTGGAGGGAAATGCTAGAAATAGAAACTAGTGACCTCAGTCTGTATGGACAGGCATCTATATTAACCTGGAGGTTAATCTTTCCCTTCTAGCTTCTAGTCAAGGTTGAGAGGAATGAAAGCAAAAACCACTTTGATATCCTCACTGTTCCTGCATAACTCATACTTTAATGGTCTTGTGTCACGACAGACTCAAATTCCACACTGGAAGTTCAGGCCATATGAATGAACTTGATATTACCAAAGGAACCAATTCACATCTGTGACATCAGACTTAGGTTTGAATAAAAGTAGAACATATTGTACATCTTGATCCTTGTCTACACAGATGCCAGCAGCTGACTTTCCCAGCAAGGAAGAGCAGTTTCCACTATCCCCTGGGGTCCTGTGCTGCCCAGTTAATCAAGAGCAACACCTTTCATCTCGTGTAGTGTCTAATGAGTGTTGTATTTTGAATAGTGGGATGCAGAGGCAAACTGCAAGATGCTGAAATTTGTGGAGTTTTAGAACAGGGGTTTGCTGTATTATACACAGAAATGAGAGGGGAAAAGGCCATCTTGCAATCTGAGTAACCTTGATCTCAAGCTATGAGTTAAGCCTCATGATGATGCTCATCTTTAGTGAGCACAACTCTTGCTGTGCTTTTCTTTTGTTATTTCTACTTTATAAAATGTAAGAAATTCTGTGTATAAAAAGGGAGCTGCTAAGATATGCAATTACCCTGCTACCCTAACCTGCTGGAAATTTTTGCTTGTTTCAGGCTTTGAAGATATAAGTTGAAATAATTTTCCCAAGAGGCAAAAGGAGACAAGGAGCACAGATGCAGCAAGAAGGCAACCTCCTTCCATTCTAAATTCATGTTGCCATTGTGAAACACTGTGTAGTAGAAGTGACCCCAGCTAGTATTTCTGCCTTTGTCTCTCCCCAGACTGTGCATGGGCTCTTACTATCATGGTATGGACTCTGCATTTCACAATAAATCTGATCTCAACTCTCTGCATTTATATTACTCTAAACAAGAGGAATATTTGGACTGATGGGTTAAATTACTCCATATTTTTCTTGCAGGATCCGATGGGATGATATGAGAGAAACTGTTGGGTGGTAGTGCAAAAGCCAACATCACTAAGATAGGACTCAGCTGAATACAGATGTGGTGAAAAAGGAAGAGGGAAGAGCAAAATAGAATCTGAATTATTTAACTAGTCAGATTTCATAGGAGAGCTTACCTCGTTTTTTTCAGAATTGAACTAAATAGTTCAATTCAGGCATAGCCTAAACTGGGGCTGACTTTTGCTAATTAGAGTCAATCCAACAAATTGGTGCAAGTTATAACACCTTACTAGTTCTATCTGTATAGTCCTTCTGCCTGGGCTGCTCAAACTGAGCAGGTAAATCTCAGCACTGGTCATATTACTGACAGCCTGATTTTCTTCTCCTTGGCTCTCATTTCATGCTCATGATACACTTCTCTTCATAATACTAATACAATTTTCCTATTCTTTTTTTCTTTCCAGAAATGTCTGCAGAAAAGCCTTTTCCATTCTTGTAAATTTGCCTGCCCAGAAGTTGTGGTCATCAAGGAAGAGCCCTCTTGCAACTATAAAACATGTAGATAGTGGATGTGGATGCTAATAGCTTCTGGCTCATTAGCACAAGAGCAAGTATCTGTGGGAGGTAATTGCTGTAAGGGTAATAATGTAGGAAAAAGCCAAAACATCGATCTCCCTGTGAAGGTTAATCCCCAGGTGCTAAATCATTTAAATTAATCACCCAGTGCTGTTACAGGCAATGATTAGTGTTTGCTCCCCCAAGGGAGAAGGATGGAGAGAGAGGGAAGAATTGAGAGTGCAAATAGCGCTGTGTTTGTTGTCTTGTGGATGTTCTTCATCTCCTTACAACAGCCTGTAGGCCAATACAGCTTTGCAAGATGTGGTCCTGTCAGGATTCCCTAATGCAAACAAGTCAATCAGTTCTGGCAGATCCCTGAACAAGAGGTGACCGGATGCTGTTTAGGTAAAAGGAAGAGCTCTGGGAGCCAACTTGGTAAGTGGAATCCCAAACATAATTTTGTGGTGATTACAGCTGGGTAATTTCAAGGTTATTTTGGCCGGTCTTTGCTCATTTAAATCCATCCCATGTTGATAGCAGCAGACAGGGTCTTACCACTGAGTAGCCATCTAGTATTTTTTAGCAGATGAGTTTTCAAATTTACCATTTCTCCCAAGTGCTCCATGAGATAATCTGACAGTGTCCAGGGCTAAAGGAGTTGTAGAGACAGAATAATTCTGTCAACTTGAGCTGCAGTAAAAAAAAAAAAACAAACAAAACAACCAAACAAAAAACCAAAACCCCAAACCATCACATTTTGTATAAGAATTGATGGTCTGGAGGTGTTCCTGAGCTCTCCAGACTTCCCACAGCAAGAGAGATAGCACAGAGGTTCACATCTGTCAGGAAGTTAGTGTCTTGCCAAGCTGCTGCATGTCAGGTTGTCGTGGGCAGAGTGGGAACTTCAGACACAGTTCATTAGAGAATTCCTCTTGTTGAGTCTTGTGAGATGCAGAAAGGACCTCTTTGCTGTCTAAACTCCTTGTCATAGAGGAGCCTGGGTGAAGATGGGTTCAGTCTTACCCTTAAACTTTGTCAGTGGTTTTTGTCTAAGGTGTTATATAGGTGTAATTGACCCTTTATCCAAATCTGTCTCCAGAATAAACAAACCCAGATTTTTTTAAAATGAATATATCTGATTTATTATGATCATGATTAGACAAAAATATTTTAATAATACTTATTGGGTAGTATAGGAGCTATACTTACTAGTATAGTATCATGCAATATTTTGAAGCAATATTGAGCCAATTATATTATGGCTATCAAAACTAATTATTAAGTAGAGATTGATGTTACTCACCCATACAAATGACCATGGGCAAATCTCTTTTGCTCTGTTTCAAGGAGTAACCTGGAGGGGTGTCCCCACTCAAGGGAGCTGTCCCCACACATACTCTAAGAAGGGATATGTTAGAAGACCCTTTTAAAATTTGGGACTTGGCTTTTATAGTATTAAGTGATTGTCAGTCATACATCTCCAGGCCAGCTGTATCAGCTCAGCTGCTTTAGATAAGTTATCAGTAGTATCACTTGTTTGTTCCTTTATCTGTGTACTTTACCAGGTCTATCACATCTTCAGTTCACTATCAGAATGTTTAACTTTGGGATTGATGAGTCAGGCTGGTTTCAGCATTATTCAACAACAAAAGCAATGTGATGCTCCCTTCTTTATTATCACTGGTAGTTTTGCAAGCAGGGCATTGTTCTAGTTGTTTTACCCCATTCCAGGCAAAGCATCCTGCTACACAGGTGAGCTGTAAAACCTGGCCTCAGGTCTATCCTCAGCCCACAGCCATGCTGTGTGGTTTTCCAGTCAGGTGTGATGGAGCGTGTGTTTCTGGACAAATACAAAGAGACATTTATTCTATCTCATATTTACTGGGGAGCTGTTTGGCCTGCTTCAGTCCAGTTAATCCTCTGTAGGAAATTGGTGTATATTAAACTTTATCCCTTCAAAAGCCTTTACACTGGTTCAAAACCAGCTTGAACCCCATTCTGATCAGTATCAGAACTACCCTTTGTTTCAGGTGTTGCAAACTCTTAACAAGTTTGGGATGCCCAAAACCAGTTAACCCACCCAGGAGGCTCCTGTGTGAGGAGGGAGAGGTGAATGAGAGGGGCTGTGATGGAGTGACCACAGCCCTATGTGCATTCTTCTCCTTGGAGAGAGAGGAATTGGAAGTGAAGAGGTGAAGGTGGGACTGGGAAGGGTGTGGGGGGGAAGGTGGTGGTTCATTTTTATTTTCTTAATCCAAATTAACTGCCGTTAAATTAATTACCTTGATTTGAGTCTACTTTGCCCATGATAGTAACTGATCTTTATTTCAACCCATGAGATTTCTGTTCTATTTTTTCCCATTGTGTCCTGTTGAGGAGGGGAAGTGGGAAAGCAGCTGAGTGGGAGTTTGTCTCTTAGCCAAGGTTAACCCATCACAGCACCCAAGTGGAAAAAGCTGTAAACTACTTGATCTGACTGTAGTGTTGGTCCAGCTTTAAGCAGGAGGTTGGGCTAAAGACATCCTGAGGTACCTCCCAGCCTGAACAAGACTGTGACTCTGTGTTTGAATCAGTGTAACACAAGGGACACACCTGGAATCAAGACTTGTCCCACCGATATAACAGCAGTGACACAATATAGCCTCTCAATATCAACAACGTTTTTCCAGGCACAACAGATCTGTCACTCCAAATGGGCACAGTAAGATTTGACCTGATGTCCATTCATGAGGAGGAAGCTTAAAGAAAACACAGTCTAAGAACACTTAAATTTTTGCAAAGCTTAGTCTCTCATGGACATTTTAGTAGCACCCTGGACTTACCTAGCAGTGATCAGACATTCACACCCATCTTCCACTGGGCCCAGAACACTGTACATGCAGCTTCACTGCCTCCCAGGGAGAGCTGTGTGCAGGCTCTGGTGGGTGGACATTAATCATTCAGGATGGCAAAGTGACGGATGGCTGAGTGAACAGGGCACAGCTTTCCTCCTCAGAGAAGTCTGTGATAAGCAGAAGCCAGGGTTGTAAGGACATGATTATTAGTGTAGCTGTCTGATTACCGGAGAAACAGCAACAGAAAACACAATGTGGTTGCAACTGCTACCTGAACAGCTCTTCCCTGTAAGAGCTCTGGCAGAGGCAAAGTTGGACAGGAGATGGATGGCCCTGCAATAGTTTCAGCCCCGTGAGCTGGTTGTGAAGCAGAGTTAAATGCAGAGTGCAAGACAGACAAAGCTGTGTTGTTCCCTATGCTTCTAGAGGATGTGGTGACCCTGTACATAAGAGCAGTTGCAAGTCAGCCTTTCCTTGCCAGCTTGAGTCTGTGGAAGTTCATAAAGAGATGTAAGCTCTTTAACCACTGACTTGGGAAAGGGCTGCTGAAATCAGGGGCAAAGAAACAACTGCACTCGTCAGGGTTGCCACATTTTTCCTCTCCCCTGGAAAGCTGCCAGGGGTTCAGTGGTGTGTCTGGACTGTCTCCTCAAGTCAGAGGGAATTTTCCTGTGTAGCACAACACTGATGCTTGTACAGAGAGCAGTACTGCACTTTGGAGAGACAGGTTGTTGACAGGCAAATTGTCATAAAAGCAACATTCAAAATGTTGCCAAAAGTTTTCTTTAGCGGAAATCTCAATACAATGAGAGACATTAAGGATGAAATGAAAAGAGACGAACTTCCTTCCACCCACCTCCTAAGATGAACTTAGGTCTCTGCTGTGGCATATAGCATGAAGGCAGTCTGAGATCCTGTACAGGTCTCAGCAGGTAGTGGGAAGCAGTGGTGTCTTACCCAGACCCTTTGCCTCCTCCAGCTGCCTGAATTAGATATTGCAATTCCTTGTATCCATTGATTTTATCAAAAACCATGCTCTGGTGCCCCTTATTAGAAGGTCTTCCGAATAAATCGCAGTCACATCAGCTGTGGGGCTCATGGTGCTGCAAACAGAGGACTTAACTCTCCAGTTCAGTGGTGCTTGACTCAATTGATTCAAGTGACCATAAAGGCAAAAAATAATGTTGACATGTTTGTGAAGACCCCTCTACACAACCATTTTATACTTAAAAGATTACTTCTCCCAAAAAATACCTGGGAGGCTGTGTGATTTATACAGCCTGGATTCTGTTCCAGCAGCTGGTTTCATGACTCTGCTTGTCTCCAGTGCATGTTGTCTTCCATTTTGGTTCAGCCTGTTCTTTATCCCTGCTGTCCATGGCTGAAGAACAGGATGTTTCTCATCTGCTTAACTTCTGGACAGAAAGCTGTATTAACTCATCCACTACCTCTATAAGGATGCTTTTGGGGGCATATACTGTGGCAGTGATTTAGAGCTCCAGAAAAAAGAGAAGAAATATTTGCATTCAATTTTCAATAAGCAGATGGTACATGGCTTGTTTTCTACTGCAGTAAATTTTGAAGTCCCTACTGAAAAATAAGAAAAGTGAGAGTATTTGCTTTTATTTCAAACTTCTCCTGTTTCCATGGTAATATCCCAGTGAGGTACCAAGAGTAGATGCTGGGATATGAGGTATTAAATAGTTCTTTTTCTCTGCATCATGAAAGGCAATGCTGAGATCCATCTGTAAAGAAAAGCGTGTTGGGAAATGACATGGGGACACTGAAGAATTATTATACTGAGCATGAGAAAATTTTAACACCCTGTGAATCCACAGAAGGACAAGCTAGATTTGTCCTTTTGTTTTAGCCCAGGGCAACTCAATTGATTTTCAGTAGAGCTGTACTAGCATTAAAAGACATGGGACCATTCCCACATGATATGGGTGGTTGGATGGAGCCAGGCTCTAGCTGGATCTGTGCAACAAAGGGATGAGCAGCAACAGACATGAACTGCAGAAAGTAAAATCCAGGAAAAAATGAATCACAATGAGAATAGTCAAACCCTGGAACAGGTTGCCCCAGTACAAACCTTGAAATAATCAAAGCCTGATAGGAAAAGCTCTTTCGTAACTTGATCTAAATTTGAAGTGTGCTCTGCCTTGTTCAGAGGTTAGATGATCAAGTTCTGTTCACTTTAAATTGTTTTGTTATTTTATGGTTCCCTGTCATGGGCACTTCAAGAAGTCTCCTTTTTCCTACTGCACTGTATATTCAGTCTGCTCTGTAGGTAAGGTAGTCAGAATGATCCGACTTCAGTTGCATCCTTTTGCAGATCATTCTGCAGTTTCATAGATTTAGGTTATAGTGAATAGGAAAGCCAAATTTCTCCACTGCTCCATTCTGCTCAGATTTAACGTTGCCCTTGGCTGACACATGAGAGTGCACATGACTGAGTTCTGTATTTACTGTTTATTTCAGTAATTAGAGACCCTCGATACCACAACAGCCAGAAATGTGTCACGTCTTCAGATAAAATGTGTCACCTCTTCAGATAAAATGTGTCACCCAAGCATCATTAGCCAGTTGCAGCAATATAACAGGATCATATGATAATTCACTTTGGAAGGCACCTTAGGAGATCATCTAGTCAAGCTTTGTTCCTGAAAGAGGATGTGATGGAAGCTGATTTGTACAGACTCACTGATTCAGGGATGGATGTAGCATAGAATCATGGAATCAGAGGACCTGAATTTTAACAAACATTGGACTGCCTTCTCTAGCAATAGTGAAAATGTGCATAGTAATCTCTTGGTGGTGGTGGTAGTAGTAGTATGCATTGAAGTCCTAACCCTTAATATAGAAAAATGTTTCCTTATTATAATCTATATGCAGAAAAAAGACAAAATGGAGATTAAAATAAGTATACTAGAATAATTACTTTAAAAAATCACAAATTATGTGAAGTTTCTGAAAGATGCATCCAGACCACACAGCTGGAAAACACTCACATTGTCCCCAATCCCAGGCCAGTTCTGTATAGGTAAGATCACGCTTCTCTCCAATGACAGTTTTTTTTTCTCTGAGGGGCATGCTTGCCCCAGCAGCATTCAGAAAAGCTTAGGATCCTTCAGCAAGAAAGAAGATAAGAGGATATTGCCTGTGACTTGGAAAAGATATTGAGATCTCTTATTTACCTGTCTGCATGTGGTAAACCTGAAGCTTACCCTTTAAGTGAGTCATACCCATTAATATCCTTTTTTTCTGATTTCCAAGATGGGCCAAGATTTCAGTAACACTGTCTCTGCTGTTAATGTAGAGGCAAATTAATGAATGAAAGTCTCCACAGCACGTTATAAAGCCATCTGTAGCTCTGTTCTCATTGCAAAGTCCTTGGACCAGCTCTTACTCTTCTAAGCCACCTTCTGTAGTAACTCTGAACTGGATACTAAAGGGGAGAGTAGCTGATTTTTTGAGTTCTACAAGTCCAAGGAAGTCCTGCTATGGGACCCAAGAAGTCTAAGTGCATTCCTATCCTTTTGTTCTTGTTCTTACTGTACTTTATCACTTTCGTGTTTTCATTATTATATTCAGTCTTATTGTACAGATCTACTTACAACAGACTGATTATAGACTAAATATCTTTCTTTACCACAGTCTGAATTTTTCTAATGAACATTCGATGTACCACTTCTTGAAACATATCAGTTATTGGTGGTTTTGCTCAGTTCACAACCGTTGTGCAACGTGTGCAGCACCACATCTCTCCTTCTTTTTCTCAGGGTCATTATTTCTCTTGCTTTTCCCACTTTGCCAGCCCTTCCATCTGCCATCCTGTAACTGCTTCTCTTAGCAGAGCTCCTGTGCAGTACCTCTCCCATCAGTCCCTCGTGAAACAGCCACTGCTTTGTGCTTAGAGCAGTGTCTCTGATCAATGATTTTGTTTCCTTATCTAGTTATGCCTGGAAGGAAGCAGATTTTGATGCTTGCCACCTTTCCATTGGTTCTAAGGATTGACAAAGAGAACTGGGAATGCCAATGGGGTCTAAGGTCCTGTTAAGCCTTTTAAGCCATCACAGGAAGGGCTAAAGGATCCCCATGGGACTAATGCTCAGGGAGTGCAAAACATAATCTTGGCCTGCAGAATGACCCATTAGAAAAGTGACTCTGAAACCCGCAGCCCCATCTCCTAATACAGGAACAGTGTCTTCATCTGTAATGCAAAAGAGACCAGAGCTTGTGAGTTGGGCAGTGATCCACGTCACTGGGAATATCTGAGTTCTGCAAATCATTTGGTTGAGACCACTTTAGTTGTTAAGAAATTTAGAAAGAGCATGAGCCTTGTTCTGATTCCAAGAAAGCCATTTATAGATTCAGCTGACATCCATCCAGATTCTGAGGCTGGGTGTGTTTTAGCAAAAAACACAGCTGAAGGTGTTAGGTAAACAGGTACTGTTTGAACACTGACCATCCTCCAGGAGCACCCCAAATGCCAGACAGCACCAACTGTTCATAACAATTTAGTAAAAGCAATGCTTTCAGCAAATGCTTTCTTCTGTAGCAACAGATGGCCTGAAGCTGCCATGAGTAAGAATCCCTAATGAGGTCTTTCCAGTAGAGCTCCTGCAAAGGGCAGAGGAGGGAGAAAAATGTGCCCTAGATTCACAAAAATGCTCATCTGCCCTCATGCTGTCCTTCAGCTGTAAAGGGAGAAGCAGAATCTCACTGGCTCCTTCCAGAGATTAACCTCATTCGGTGAGCCAAGCCACTGAGACACAAAACCAAACAGTTTTGAAAAAAAAAAAAAGACATGAGCTGTAAGGGGGTTTGTTTTCAAGGTTCATTGTTAGTATATTTTTGTGGCATGTGAAGAACTCAGATGGAGCTTTCATATTTGCAAAACAATGTCATGTGAGTGGAGAGTGTTCAGAGAGCGTGAGGCGGAGAGACCCCTTTGCCATTTCTGCTGCAAAATCTCAGAATATCAGTACTAATAATATTAATACACAAGGAGGCTGAAATAAAATGTGTGCACCAGGGATGTGATATTTAAATATGGTCTTTTCAGTGAGCAGTGGAGGATAACGAGATATGACAGGAGCAGTTCTCAGATCCACAGGTAATGAGGAATTCAGACTCCTGAAGTTACTTTGTGGGATATCTAATTTTCACCCTTCTGGCTCTAAGAGTAGAACTGAGATGTCCTGCCTGAGATATCCAGGTGTCCTACATTATGTACATAAGACTATGAGTTGCATTTGAGAGACCACAGTGTTCTCTTGTCTCTTAGAGTAACCTGACGAGGCTGGAGAAGTGGGCTGACAGAGCTTCATGAAGTTCAACAAAGGGAACACCAAGTCCTACTCCTTGGAGAAGAATAAGCCCAGACACAAGTAAAGGCTGGGGGGCAAGTGGCTGGAAAGTAACTTTGCAGTAAAAGACACAGTGCACAAGTTGCACGTGAGCTGGAAATGTGCCCTTGTAGCAAAAAAGGGCAAACAGCCTCCTGTGTTGCATCAGGCAGAGTGTTGCCAGCAAAGGGGGATGATCCTCCTCCTCTACCCAGCACTGGTGAAAACCACCAGGAGTGCTGTGTGAGTGCTGGGATCCTCAGTACAGCAGAGACATGGACTTGCTGGAGTGAGTCCAATGAAGGGCCTCGAAGATGGTTCAGGTATTGGAGCATCTGACACATAAGGAGAAGCTGAGAGACCTGGTACTATCCAGCCTTGAGAAGAGAAGGTTCAGGGGGATCTTGTCCATGGGTATAAATATTTGATGGGGTGAAGTAAAGAAGATGATGCAATCTTGCTATGTCTAAGATGACCTCAGTTGTGTTTAGTGACAGGACAGAGGGAAATGACAGAAATTGAAAGAGAGGAAATTTCATTTAAATGTAAGAGAAAACATTTCTGTTGGAAGGGGGGAAATTGGGAGAGGGCAAACTCTGGAACAGGTCACTCAGTGAGTTTGTGGAGTCTCCATCCTTGTAGGTATTCAAAACCTGAATGGACAAGGCCCTGAGTAAACTCCTCTAGCTGATCCACGGTCCTACTGATTTACAGAAATGAGCTTTTGAAAATGGGACTGGATGGTAAAATCCAGGATTTTAGAGAATAAGGACACTTCAAAAGAGGTAAGATATAAGAAGGTATCCATTGGCAACTTTTGTGCCAAAGGAGTAAAAGCCCACAGAGAGAGTAATGGGGTACTCTGCACTCAGTGCTCAAAGAACTGAATGCCTCTGTCCTGTTAAAACTCTAGGGCAGAGTTTCTCTTCAGACACATTTTTTTCTAATGGTATTCTCATATTTGCCATGAAGAACCTCACCAGCTGGGCTGCCGTTTCATTAGTGGCAGAGTGGGACTAGCATGGTTCTGCTGATTTTCCTAAAAACCAGAATTCATGGATCATTTAATCACAAATTCCCTAATAGCTCAGTATAGTCTTGATCAAAATCCAACTGTAGGCCACATGCATCAGTACCATTTATTTAGCTGGATAAAATGTGGTTGTCAATGTACATGGCTCTGTGGAATGTGAAGATGAATAATGAGGCTTCACTCTGGCATTTGACTATAGCTGTTATGGGGAGGGAGATCATTTTCTTTTACAGTGACTTAATAATTTATCCCCTGACCACAGGAGTAGTCATTAAGTAGCTTTATTGTCCATCTAGGCAAACAGAAATCACACTAGGCTATATCCAAAAGACATTACTCCTTCAAATGTTAGTGGGGCCAGGCCGTGGTGTGGGATTAGGATGCCGCAATACCCTTCTTGATTGAGTAGGAAATCTTTGGATCTGAAGAAACCGCAAACAAATTACGAAAGAGCAAAGGGATCTATGCATGGGTTGCCTTTTATGAGGCAGCCAGATGGTGAATGGGTTGTGCAAGTCCTTGAATAAGAAGCCTGAGAAGCATCTTTCAGCTTATTAGCTGAATCACAGAGTGTGAAAGAAACTTTGAAACCTGCTAGACTAGAAAGTAGCATATTTATAGAAACGTCTCTGTGAACTGCATTATCTATTCCTACACTGCACACTATGTCTGGTATTACTACTATTTGCTCTTACTTTAGCCCAGCTTGAAATGAAGTGATTTAGAGATAATGGGCTAATACCAAAGTCTTTTCATCCTTTTGTCATGCCAGTCCTTAAAATGAAGATACTGATGCACTCCAACAGCACTCAATTCCTGGAAAATCCTAAGAAAATGGGGATGTACATCCCCTCACCGGCCACAGGCTGCCTGGCAGTAAGGTACTTGGGAGAAGGGAGAATCTCCTCATGGCCAGCATTAAGCCAGAAGGTCTTTGATGTGTAGCAGACCCAGGAACTTTGTGCTGGGACCACTGAGTCTTCAAAGACTCTAAGGTAACACTGCAAAGACATAGAAAACAGGCTGATACAACAGGAAGAGACTTATTCCACCAAGACTGTGTCCTGAGAAGATAGCTGTAGCTCAGGAAGCACAGCTTGGCCCAGAGCCCAGCTGCTTGGGTGATGGGAGCAGCCCATGAATAGTCTGGGTTAGGGAGGCTGCAGTTCATTTATTTCAATTTGCCTGAGAACCGGTGAGTACGGCACCTGCCACAGACACAGTCCTGCTTTTTCACAATGCAGTTTTGTGTCAGATATTGGTAACACTGAAACAAAAATAGTTAGGTTTATTGGGCCTGATTATGGAGGTATGTGTCATGAATGCCTGCACGTTTCTTGGTACCAAAGTTAAGAAGGTGGTGGTAGTGTAAGAAGCAGTTACACCCTTGATCAATCAAAGCCTATTCAGTGAGAAGCAGATCAGAGTAACGTAGAGGATTAGTCCTAGCAAAGATGTACAGCACTGCAGAATAGTGAAAACAATTCCCACATCTTCAGGAGATGTGCAGGTAACTACCCCTGTTGTGAGCCAAATGTCCTCACACAGAGAACAATTCTCCAGGGAAACAGAGCACTGAAGAAGTTATGAACTGGATGAGGCATCAGGTCTATCTCTCCTTGCACGGGGAAGGATGGATGAGAGTTAGCACACAAGGTGATGAGCAGTGGTGGTGGTGGGACCAAGAAGGATCCAGGGAGCATCCCCTTTCTGGGTGGGGCTTGCTCGGTCCCAATGCAGCTGAGTGGGCTCTTCCCATGGGGAGACACCATCAGGAAGCAACTTAGTGGACAACCCAGCCTTCTGGACACTGCTGGAATGGAAGGAGAAGGAACAAGGGCATCATTTATCACTGAAAAGTCTTCAACTCAAGCCTTTTTGGTGTGTGGTATCAATTAACACTTATCTGTGCCTTGTGGCAAGATGACTCCTGCTCTTCCCCCCACTTCCCACACCCACCAGCTGCTTTCAAAGCCACTGCCTTTCCCATCGGGTTGCTGCTGTGTGAAGGAGGGTAATCAGAAAAACACATATAACCTTTGCAGATGTTTTAAATCACGTCTTTCTTGTGGCCACATCTTGGTATGTGGGGATTTGGAAGGATTATGATGTTTCAGCACAGTGGTATGTTACAATAACACAGTATAATGAGTGACTGCTTGGGGAGGTGGGTTGGTGTACTACTGCTGTCTTCTGTCACTACTCAGAGCTGGAGGAGGAGTTTTATAAAGAGGAATTAAGATCTATGGAAGTAGAAAGTATTGGTTACTGCAGAGAATTATTACCCTTTGTTGTTTTGTTTTGTTGAATTTTTGTTTGGTTTTTTTGTGTTTTTTGTTGTTGTTGTTGTTGTTTGTTTGTTTTTGAGATTTGTTCCTTTAAAAGCAGTTGTGTTGTTTAAAATCAAAACAAAAGCTAACTGCTTTGTGGAAAAAGGCTATTAAAAAAAACGTAGTTTAAAACTCAGAATAGAGATACTAAATCTTTACCTTGCAGGCTTCCCCTGAAACCACATTGGATCCTGTTTTTTTGGTTTTGAATATCTGTACTCTGCTGAAAGCAAAACACAAAGCCAGATCTCCTGGGGCATGAGCAATGCTCGTGTTCCCTCACACATAACCCAGCACTGCTGAGCAAAGCGTCTCTATCCACGCTAAATACCAACTGCAGATTCAGTGGAAAGAGGCAAACTTTGATGTGGGAAACTTCCAAGTCACAACTTCTAGGTCTGACATGATTTTTTAATGTCTCTACAGGAACTTCTGATCTGTCCCTCTGCTTCAAGTCACCTGCACCCATGAAAATAGCAGAGGAGATTCAGCAGTCTGTTCCCTGAAGTTGGGTCTGGCTCCAGACTTTTGAATGTCAGGGTTGGAAGTATTAGATACTATCCGTTCTCAGTTTCCCCACTTTGATATGTGGTGACAAGAGGTTTTGGAGATGTGTTTGACCTTCAGTGCTTATCTTGTGAAATTACCAAAGCAACTGAAATTCAGCAGCTGGAGAGGAGTAAAATGCAAACTTCAAAATCATTAAAGCACTTTAGATTAATAACTCAAGCAACATTGTAAGCAAGGATGAGCTAAACCCAAGACCTCACAGCCAAAGCCAGATTTTTGGGTGTCTGAGCATGCAGAATTCCAGACTACGTTGGATTTTGCTCCTTCAATGAGTGTTTTTTTGGGCAGAGCTGGGCTTTCTGCCTCAAAATTACTTTTACACAGGCAGGACTTGGTCCGGTTCTTGAAAAGCAGTACAGATTGTCCAAGAAGTCATCAGTATCATGTGCCTCACTCAGACTTGTGCATTTGAAATTTATCTCCCTTTTGCAAGATAGGTATTCAGCTTTTACACTAGGAGGTAGACAGATTTCCCCCCAAAGAGTCAAGCTCAGCTCTGGGAAATGGGCTTGCAGCAACATCCCTGCATAGGACTGACAGGGGAAGGGGAGGATTTCTGACTGAGTAGGTGTTTGAGTTACTGGAGAATTTGGTGGGTTTTTTTCCCCAAAGCACTCCCTTCCTTTATGTGGAAGTTATTTTTTCACTTGCACTCAATCTGCTATTTAAACTGATGCAAAGTACCTAACTAGATCCCAGTATCCAAGTCTGCTGCAAGTATTAATGGATAATTGAAGCAGTAATGCAACTGAATGGGGAAGATCCTCCAGCGTGTAATTGACTGATGTCCTCAATCTTACAGAAACTCACAGAGATCACCAGCTGATCCAAGATCTTTTGGGGAGGAGGAAAAACACAGCTATGCACACAAAAGTAGATTCTACCTTGTTTTAAGGCTTCCTGAAGCTTACAGGGACATTTGAATGAAAAAATATTATTTCTGAAAATAATAACTTCAGTAGTTAAAAAGAAATATAGGAAGGCAATGCAATATCCCTGCAGGTGCAGATAACCTTCTGGGACTTACACCTGGGACAGGGAAGGTAAAGCATAACTCACAGACAATGCAGAAAGGATGAAAAAAAAAAAATCTCTGAAGAGCTTTCATCAAAGAAAATTGAATTTAGGGGATGAATTTGCCCCATAAATCTAGGAGTAAAAATAGCTGAGTCTGGCTGATAGTGGTCTGAAAAATGAGTTCAGTTAGAATGGTCACAGCTGTGATGGATAGGGGAGCTGCTTCTTATCAGGTCAGGCCAGTAGTGGAAAGGCAATGGGATAATCATCAAATAATTCTTTTTACTACCTATCAGTTACACATAAGTGGTTGCCTTACAGAACCAGTTAACTGGTGACAGTAAATCTGAGCAGAGCCTCTACACTTCCAGTGAGGATCAGCTTGTGCTCCTCCCTCCCTCGTCCGAGTGCATTTTGTTTTTCCATCTCTCATGCTGCCCAGGTTAGCTCTGACTAAGTGCTGTTGCCACTTGATAGTGTCCTGGCACCTGTGGGAAATGTGCCAGAGATGCCACACTAGTTTCAAGCAGATATGCATCACCTGCAAGCCCCTCTCCCCAGACTTAACTGGTTTTGTCAGAGCAACGAAACTGAGATCCTTTAAGAGATTTATTTATTCAGATAAAAAATGAAGTAATTAATGTGGTTCCTAAGAATAATATTCTTTTTAATATTGTTACTGTTACTGCTGCTACCAATACTAATAGTAATAAAGGTGATATACCTAGGAGTGCTAGTGATAAAAGCCACAAGGATTAATCATAATAAATACAACTCCCTCATTCTTCCTGAGCACCAAAACTTCTCAGGCAAGAATAAATAGAACGGCACTTACTGCCCAGCACCACCTGACCTTGGAATAGCTGTGGTTTATCCATGCAGGGGTTTCCTGGATTGTTACTTTGAAGTTATTGTCCTTCATGTTTGCTGCAGGGTAACCTTTAAAATGAGAGGAGGAGAGAGTGTGTGTGTGTGTGAAGATAAATTGTCTAGTGGGAGAGGCTGAGCCAAGGCTGTAAGCAATTATATAAAATTGTGACCATGGCCAAATTCACAAGGATGTGCAATGTGTCTGAAGATCACTTAAAATTTTCAGAGCAGAAATTATCCCCACGTAGGCAATTATCTGTTTGCTCCCTGGGTTTCCAAGTTGAAATACACTCTTGTTTCATAAAACATTGGCCTCTACAGTATTCTAGGGCACCTGTTGTGTTGAGGGATGGTGGATACATTGAACAGCCAGGTCAGGATCTTGTCTGACCCCTGACACTTACTGTTTTCAGTTGAAAGGAGTTAACCTCAGAACTGGGCAGAAAGGGTGGCTACTTGTATGGCACCATCTCAGTTGTTTCTGTTATTTTGGTTGGTCTTTAGGAAATAGACTATGTTTTCACCAGATGAGGTGTTCTTGGTCATGGTAGGGCTTCATCCACCGGTGAAGCTATGGAGCATCTGTGAAGCACATGGAAACCTGCAGCCGTGCTCTCCTCAACTGCAGAGTAGAAGACATTGGCCTTTCTCACTGAAAAGAGTCGGGGTTTTATTTTATTGATTAATACCTTCTTCAATTGAGTCCTGATTTTATTTAGGGTTTGTTTGTAAAAGGGAAATGTTTATTTTTTTGTGTCTCCTCTTTTTAACACTAAAAAAAATTGCTGAAATACAAATACCATTTGCTTACTAGTGATGTTGTCTTAGTTTTCATCTGTCAGTCCTCACCTTCAGAGTTTCGGCTGTTCAGAAAGCTTCACAGTGTTCCTTCCAAAGCACCACACTACACAGTGAAGGTTGAGCCAAATCATGAGTTTAATTAGTTATGTGACTTAAAGGAAAACATGCTTGCAGTTTCCTCCATGCCATGTCACACTGTGCATTTGTCAAATAGGCTGTGGGAGTCTTCCAAGAAGTACTTGCCCTATTATTCAGAAAGCCAAAGTCTTTTGTTCCCTTCAATGGCAGCTTGACTTAATAATTAATACTTAACACTCTGTAAACATGAGTTAATGAATCCTCACGTTACCCTAAGGCTAAGGATTAGTACTTCCCTTACATGGAGGGGGAGACTGGGCCAGAGCAAGCCATATTGTGTCTTCTTCTCCACTTATGGTCCAATAACTTCAGGACAGTGATGCCCCTATAGAAGACACTGGCTTTAGGCAATGAACTGAAACAGGAGGGTTTTTTATTCAGGAACAATAGGAAGAAACACTGAGTACAGTCATCTCTGCTTCTGTACCATGAACTTCTTACTGGTGCATCAGAAGGCCATGATACCCCTCCTTTCCAGCCACAGGCTGCTGTTAGTGGGGCTGGCTAATATAAATTCTTGTCAAAATAATTCTTAAGGGACCACGACTCTCGTGGCCTCTTTGACCCTTTAGAAAGTTGGAGGTCATAGACTGAGATACACAGTGATTATTCAGGCTTGTCACTCCCTCTCATCTAGTAAATCAAAAGAAATGGTGGATCCTTGAAAAATGTAGTAACTCAGTGCAGGTGCCAGAGATAAATAGAACTCAGGTCAAGGAAAAGAATCCAGGTTCAAATAATGAAAGAACTTACTTGGATAACAAGCCCTTGAGCATTTCCTCTTTGAAACCAAGAGACAAGATACCAGAATACAAGAAACAGGAGTCTCCTGCTCCACAGAATAACTACAAGGAGTTTAGAAAGATGCAGGTGATGCCAGCAATATGTTCCTCTTCTCTGCCCTTTCCTACATACCAATAGCCCATAAACATTCACTAGTGTTCTTGTACTGTAAGAGGGCAAATACCATACCCAGAATTCAGAGCTACTGATAAGAGAAACAGGACAAATCTGGTCTCAGACTCTTGCTCCATAGTTGTGCTTTGGTCTAGCTCTATGAATGGCTCGTCAGCTGAAGTTGATGGACAAATACTGGGTTTTTTGGAACATGTCTCTGGATGAAACTTATGTTCCCAAGGTATATAGGTCAGGTGAAGTCTGATCAGTGGTTTTCAGTGTGTTCATGGTGTCTGAGCAACAGCTAGAAGTGCCTGCAAGGATAGGAGAAAATTTCTCTTATCTTCTACAGCCTCATTTCTGTGTCTGATCCCAGAAGATTTACTTTCCTGGATCACAGAGCATCACAGCAGCAGTCTTTGCAGTCAAACCATTGCTGACATCAATGTCTTGGAGTTCAAGTCATCCACCTCTGGTGTCTCTGCAAATGACTTCAGCCAAAGAGTTTTTGGTTAAGAAGGATATTGTCACATTCACCAAAACAGAAGGCTTCTCTATTACAGTTTTTTTTCCAGTATTTTCTGCAAAGTGGTGTTCTCATCCACTAACAAGATTCATGCAGACCTCCATACATAGAGAATATTTCTCCATAGCCTCGAGGATAGGATACTCTCCACAACTACCTCAAAGGAATTTGTAGCCAGATGGGGTTTGGTCTCTTCTCTCAGGCAACTAGTCACAAGACAAAAGGACATAGCCTCAAGCTGCACCAGGAAAGCTTCATGTCAAACATCAAGAAGAATTTCTTCATGGAAAGGGTTCTTAAATATTCAAGCTGATTTCTCAGGGAGGTGGTGGAGTCACCATCTCTGAAAGTGTTCACGAAACAACTGAATGTGACACTTATTTCTATGATCTAGTTGACAAGGTGATCATCAGTTAAAAGTTAGACTCCATGAAATTAGATGTCTTTCCCAACCTTAATGATTCTGTGATTCTGAGATGAACTGGATGTTACTGCTTTGACCAATCCAATCAAAGCTCTGGCAGAGCCAATAACTGCATCCAAATCTTCCGATACATTCCTGTGTCTGCACACCTGGCTGAACATAAAACTGAACCACAATTGTGAGGCTGTGCACTTTCATCCTTCTTTTTCAATGGCGTCAGAGGCTAAAATACCATAGCTAAAAGTCTCCTTTCTTATCAGGCTTTGGATGCAAAGCTTGGCAAGGAAGGAACTCCAGGGGAAGGGGAGACCTCTTCTTCAAAGTGGCTTAATCCTACTAGGGAATTGCTTCTGAGCCTACTGTTGAATGTCATCCTCCCCTGCCTGCCCCAGCACTCTGGTGAGGAGTAACTCCATGGCTTAAGCTTCCCCCTATGACTCGGGCTTCTCCCCAATGATTACAGCAATGACGCAGCAACAGCAGCTCATCACTGACTCATTCATCGACGTCTCTGAGAGAAGCAGGGGCAGGAGGGAGACCTACATTTCCTTCATTAACATTCCAGAATTTCTGTAAAGCTGGCAAAGCATGCCTGAGACTGCCTGTGTGCCATGCAAGAGAAACCTTCACTCTCGTTTCCTCTGAGACACTGCCTATGGCATCCAGCACCCCTCTGAGTCAGAGCTGGCAGCTCTTCCCTTTATTTGTTCCACTGGACACAGATAAATGCTTCATGTGGGAAAATGGGAAATGAAAATATGTTCAAAGGATGGCCACTGGCACAGCAGTGAATGTCATAGCTTTTCACACAGCACCAGGAAAATAAGACTCAACAGTAGCAACATTAATAACCTATATACGCACCAAAGCACCACAAGTAACCATGAAAAGCTGCATATTGCACAGTCTTCCCTAGTTCTCTATGGCAATTGCCTTGGATTGTCTGATAACTCACCTTTGTTTCAAGCTGAATTAAAAAGAAGCTCTTTTGTCAGTGCGTGTGTTACTACAATGTTTTTGGTACTCTGGTTCCTTCTCTCTAAAGCTGCCATGCAGCAGAGCCTCCTGGAATACTTATCTTGGTCTCTGACACAGTTTTGCCCTGAACATGTTGTGCCTCTTCAAATTATAATCCGATTTGAAAGTGATGCTTATCTAAAGTGGGCTAAATGACTTACAGTTCATAATCCAGGACTTCAATAAAAGTCTAGGCATCAGACACACAATTTCTCTCTATCCAGAATGTAGTGTTACAGTCTGTCAAGGGCCTTTACTGGGGAGAAGGGATTGAATTCCTTGTGTGTAGCACAGACATCATCTCTTGCATGATCCCCAGAATTTCAAGTCATTACACTACTCACTGCTCCACTTCTCAAGCAACTTCTCACGTTCGTTTCTGTGCCTGATTCCAGAAGGTTTGTTTCCCTGGTTCACCAAGCCTCACAGCAGCAGTCTTCGTCATCAAACCATCACTGACATGGACGTCTCAGAGTTCAAAGCCTTATCCAGCTCTGGTGTCTCTGCAAGACTTCAGCCAAGGGGTTTTTTGAATAGAAAGGATATTGTCACACTAATCAAAACACAGACATCAAAACAGGAGGCTTCGTGACTACAGGGGTTTTTTCAGTATTTTCTGCAAAGTGCTGTTGTCATCCATTAATGGGAGTTGTGCAGACCTCTATACACACTGTTGTTAGTACAATGGTCAAACATTTGGAAGATGACCTTGGTGTGCTGGTGTCCTGATGCTCTGCACCAGCCCTTGCTCTCACCAGGGGGATGATACAGTGCCTGGGAGGGAAAATGTTGTTGGTGGGTTGTTTCAGGTAACTAAGCAGCAAGGCCATGCTGAATGGGGCTCTGAGTAATTTGGTCTAGTGAGGGGTGTCCCTGCCCGTGGCAGGGGGGTTCGAACCAGAACTATGATTCTATGAGTCTATGACTTGCTGCTCCTGTACAAGCTCCTGTGATAACAGAGACCCTTGGAAGAATCTGGAAAGGCAGCAGAGAAATAGTAGCTAAGTCTGTCTGCACAGCCATCACCTAGCACTGTGCAGATTGTGCAGTTCTCAAAAGAATGTTCTTCAGGGCAAGGAAATGCAAAAACTGCATTGTGAACAGAAAGCTATGCTTACCATTGGGAGGCAACACCCAAAGTGTTTGGCTATAAAGACCCTGCAAATATAAAGCAGTGGGAGAGCCATACGAGGCAGGAGCGACAGATGAAGGATGACTAAGGCAGTCCTGGAGATGTGGGCTGAATGTGAGCTTTCATGCATCCAGGTACCCTTGGACTGCATGAGGCCCTGCTTGGTACAAGTTCAGGGCCCCCTCACAATACTGAATGAAGTCACCTGCAGACACTACTGAGATTAGCTCAGTGAGTTCCTAGGCTTCAGATAGACATTGGGTTAGCTTGTGAGAACATCGTTATATTTTGTTATAAAACAGTACCCTTCTCCAGATCTGGACAACCTTGAATAACCTTTCCCAGGCTGCTCTCTGCCTGTGTTTTAGTCTTTTCATTTTGCAATCTGAAAAGAAGAGAAGCGTTTCTAGTTCTAAGCTGACACTGTCCAGACACACAATGGAAACAATCTGCTTCGTTTCTGCTCCTCTGGTTGTGGCACCTAAGACATATTGAAACAGGTCTCAAAAAAGCTGCATTGAAGAGAAGAGGAAGCGAATGAAGATTTTTATTTTTTTGCCTCAAGTGTCTCCCGACATGAATTTGTCTTCCTTTACCTGTGGCATTAACAGGGTGTGTATGGTCCAATGCTCAGGACATAAGGATGATGTATTCTGCTTGTGAGACCCATTTTATTCATATTTTCTACAACTATATGAACCCCTGCAGGAATGGCTTCCTCACCTCTCGCAGATCCCACCTCTGTTTTCTATTGTTACTGCCATGCAAGACATCAGACTTCAAACTAGCTCTTACAGAAAGTCTTGTCCAATAACTAGGTAACAGTGAGATGAAATGCCAAATTTTATGGGGTTTAATTTTTATGGCAAGCACATTTGATTCCTCCAAAGATATTTGCTTGACTTTGAAAAAGTAGAATTTTGGAAATGAATTAGCTGAAGACTAACTCATTGTTTGAAAGCAAAATTAAGTGTCATTACCAAAACCGAAGTATAGGCAGTCTCCAGAGATGGAAGATGTGAAGTCTGTATCTGGAGGGAGATTTGGAGATCCCGTTTAACCCACTAAAGGTTTTATAAAGAAACTCAGGACAGCTGTTTTATTCATGAGGGCACTTAGCATCCTGGTTTGTTTATGCTACAGATTCTTACAGAAATAACATGAGTTAGAGAGTTGTAAAAGATTTTACGTTCTGCACATGGCACTATAAATCCAGGTTGCCTTAGTTACCATCTGGCTAATTGCACAGGTAAGGGGAGAGAGAGAGAGACCAAAAAGGAAGGAGAGAGATTAGTACTAATACATTTTTAAAATCTAGAAAGATCTTATGAATTGTAATGTTGTGATATGACAGAAAGCTTTCAAGACCTGCATAATACAGGAGGGCTATGAAAGCAAAAATTTGGACTCCAGTTCTTTGACAAGAACACACTTATGGGTCTTTTTTTTAAAGAACGTCATGATTTGCTTCATCAAAAGCTGATACTCAGTCCCTTCTTGAATACTTTCTGTATTTGGGCTGAAGAGGTCTGTCTTCCCTGGTAGTAAAATGTGCTTCAGCCATGGGGTAACCTTGTGACTAAGCTAAAGACTGGATGCAGGATAGCATGATCTGGCCCCTGTCTAGTCTGTTTTAGGGTAAATGAAGGCACATTGAGAAAAGACATCTTCCAAATGTCTTTAAAAGTGGTATGTCTACTTGAACAAAGCAGGCTGGAAGGGTGGCACTGGTATTCCTGTGAAGTTTTGTGACACAGTTGTGAGTCACATATTAGTTGACTTTTCTTAGAGCAAGTCCCAGCTGCCAGAAACAGCAGCAAAGATTTGACATTCTCAACCTTTATTTGAGAAGACAAAGGAGAAGATTAAATCAAATACTCCTGGCACACGCTGTTGTGTAGGAAAGTTGATATGAATGGAGGTCCCCCTTATGTGGGCAGAGAAGCCAGCACTTCATAAGAGCTGTTGCTTTAAGTAAAGCTTGTAATCCTGGGAGAGCAGACTCATTTCTTTGTGAGGAGCACTGCCAGCAGGTGCCTCTGAGTCCTAATGCTTTCCTCATTCCACTGCCCTATGCATACATGGTAAACCAAGATTACTTTTTTTTTTTTTTGGTAAGGCAAAATGCACCCAAGTTAGAAGACGTTTGTAAAAAATAAAACCCAACCAAACTGGAAGTACCTGTCCCATGTTTGTTCTTTCCACACAATCTGGAAAAGTAGTCATGGTTCATTAGGCCCATGGATTGGCTTTTTGGTTAACTGCTACTGAACAATGTGACTGTTTGTGTTGAGAGCTGTGTATGGACTTCCATGGGAGTCTGAGCCTCCAGGGCAGCAGAATTCAGCTGTTTGCAGTCACTCTTCTCTAAAAGAGACCCTCAGGATCTTGGATATTAGTGATGATAGCTCCTAACACTGTTATGACTAAAACAGTTCCTCTAAATTAGACTTAGGAAAATGGGTAGAAAACATGTCACCTTTATTATATTTTTAGTCTGAATTTGTACTGAAGTGAGTAGGAAATGTGGTTTTGGGGACACACTAACTCTTAGTCCATTAGCCCCTAATCCCTTCTAATTGCTGAGTATCATGCTATATGGTATGGAACACCCCTTTGGTCAGCTGGAGTTCTTTATCCTGGCTGTATCCTTTTCCAGATTCTTGTGCACCCCAGCCTACTCACTGACAGGACAGCATGAGAAGCAGAAAAAGCCTTAACATTGTGTAAGAGCTACTCAGCAATAGTTAAAATATCCCTGTGGTATCAACACTGTTTTTGTCACAGATGGAAAATATATCATCATATGACCTACTATGAAGAAAATTAACTCTGTCCTAGTCCAAATCAGCACACTCACTAAGGAACTTGAACATTATGTGTTAAATAAAAAATGCCCCAGGTCTCTTTCTTCACTAGTCTTAGTAATGACCCACAATAAATAAATTAATCAGGAATGTTAAGTTGATGTTTTCTTGGAAGGAAGCAGGATCCTCCATCCGGATGAAGGTGAGAGGAGTACTCTGGCAGGCACTTGCTCTTCCTGCCATAGCTCTGGCTGCCTGGTGGTACCAGCTTTCTGCATAATGTAAAGACCCTCTTTCACAAAATCTGCACTCAGTCAAGCATGTGCTTCTTGGGATAATAAGATAAGATAATAAGAATAACACAGCTCTTTCAGCAACAGTGTATATTGATGGCAGAGTTATTGAGGTTCACTCACAGGCAGAATACTTGGACACAATCTTTCATCTCAGTTCTGGCATTAAAGATGTGGCTCTTCTGATCTTCTTTTTGCCCTTCTCCATCATGCATGCAATTGTAACTTCCCTGTCTGATCTCTTGAGACTTTCCCGAAGAGATTATAACACAAAAGTAGCTTTCAAAGTGTAACTAAGAAATCATTATTCTCACTGGTCACTGAATTAGGTGGGATCAAATATTAGATTGGAATACATATTTGACTACAAAGTACTTTCTCCATGGCCTCCCATTTCCTTATTTGACTTGATGTCTGGAATATATTGGACAGATAATTTTTTCTAGCAGTGCTAACCATAGATGAGTAACACAGTCTGTAAAAAAAGTTCAGGCAAAGAACTACCCATCTGCAAAACTAATGCACTTACAACCACCACATCTTGAAATACACTGGCTTCTCTTAAGAGCTCCTTTAGCCAACATTTGAAGCTTGCTGAAACAATAAATATAGCCACACTGCCATTTTTGATGGGGTGAGGAGCTCAGAACTGGTTAATGTTAATTTACTTCTTGAGGTGGTTTGAATTTTGACAAAAAATATAGTGTTTTGCTGTTGCTGTTTCAGTTTGCTGGCTGGGCATTTCTTTAAATGCTTACTGCCTCTGCTCAGCAATATAAAAGCATGATTGCTTTTTATTACCATTCTTTCCCAGCACAAGATTGTGTCTGGGTCTCTTACAGACTTGTCAATCTGAAAACTTCATTTGTAATTTGCTAGGAGCCCTCGGGGCATATTTCTTGCAGTAGTCTAGCCCTCTGTCTCACAGGAGAAGAGATAGATTCGCTCTTAGGAGTGTGGGATGGCAAAGAACCAGCATGCCTTCCCCTGTGCAGGTTCTGTGGGGGCTTCTGATAATGTGGTAGGTGGGCTGCAGGCTTTCCCTTGTGTCCTGTTTGTGGTGGGACTGTGACAGCAGCTCCAGGATCCCAGGGCAGTTGCATAGCTCAGAGAATTGTAATTGCTGTTCTGGGACTATGGCACTGCCCCAAACCCAGTCCACTGCTCATCCCAGTGCTCTTCCCTTCCCCTTGCCTACTGTCCTTGGGCTCCTCATCACATTTTCACTCATAGCCTGGTTCTGGACCCTTCTGCTTCTCTTGGCTGCCTGGGTGACACCCTCCCTCTTTTCAGTCCCACAATTGTCCCTGCCAGGCTAAAGAAGCAACCTCAAAATTTGGAAAGAAAAATTTCCCTCAAAACCTGGGATGAAGCATCTTTGCTAGACTGAAAGTTTTAGAAGGACCAAGAGACTCTGTGCAACATATTCTACTGAAACTGCATCTTGTCAGACATAAAGACAGTAGACAAGACACTGCTGGTAAGTGAAGCATGGAGGTGAGCATGAAGGTGCTAGAGAACTGTCATGAAAACAGTGAAATAATTTAAATCTGTGGAAGATTTGTTTCCCTAGAATTACTTAACCTCATATCTGCTTATTTCCTCTGTGTTATTCCTTCAAACAGCAGAAGTTTAAATTTTCTAAGGACCTGGCTTTTCCACAATCAGAGCATACATTTAAGGGGAAATATTTAGGTCTTCCAAGCTTTCTGTTTGCAAATAAAATGTGCTAAGAAACTTTCTGTTGATCTCAATGAAAGTTAAGGACAAAGAGAGAAGGCTGAGACAGAAACACAGGGACGAAGAGAAGAGATCAGTCATAATGTGTCAGATCAGTGAACACATGCAGTCCTGCCTTGATGGCTCACTTTTGCTTGCTTTCTTACAGAAAACAAAAAGTGCCTTTTTGTGCTCTGCAAGTACAGCCTGTGTCTCACTGAAGACATTGAGAGGGGGAAGGGAAGGCTCAGAGAGAAGCTGAAAAGCGAAGGGAAAATTCCACTCATGATTCATTTCTGTGCTTGGAACTTGAAACCCAAGGTTCAAACTTCATTTAAAGGGATGTGATTAAAGCTTGGACCATTTCCTAAGGGATTTCTGCATACAGAGATGGATAAGGCTTCCACACAGAACATAAGGACCTAAGCAGGATGGGTGCCTAATCCTAGCCTATTCTCTTCTTAGGCTCTTTTGTATATCATACTGAGTACCTATCTCACATTTAATATGCCTTTGTAGATCTCATGCAATCCTATATTCACCAAATTCCTTTGCTTAGTTTCAAAACAGGCAGTTATTTTCAGCAACACCCTATGAAAACAGCAGATAATTTCAATCAACATTTCCCCTGAATAATTTTCTCTCTATAAACTCCTTTAACCTCTCACTAAAGCCAGCAGACCTTTGGGAAAAGCAGGGCACTAGAGCATTGCTGGTACTGAGGGTACTGAGCTTTCCCTGTATGTGTTCTGTGCTGGCTCTCACTTTACCCAACATGCCTCCAAGCTGGTGCTCATTCACCAGCCACTGAAGCCTCTTACTGTGACATCTCATCATGCCACATCTATTTCTCATTTTCCTTAGAAATGAGCACTTCAGCACCTAGTTGTTCTCTGCTTTCTCTAAGTCTGAAACTAGAAACTATGTAAGTGAATCCTTTTTTTTTTTTGTCCCAGTTGTGTTGTTTGAAATGGCAGGATGATTTTTTTTTGTGGAAACTTTAGAGATGTCTATATATCTGTATATCCAGATACCTATACATTTATATTTCCCCCCATTCTGTGGGTTATTTTTAGATGTTACTGCTGACTACTATGAGCTACTGCATGTGAACAATGCATTACAGGTTGATATATATTGCCTTTCCCTTGTTTCTCATCTTCTACTGCAACTGTAAGGAAGAATGTGGCTTGAAGTAAATCTGAGTTACATCCTGATGACTTGGTAGAGTCAATCAGTTTTCCAAAAAAAATTGTAATTGATTTTATATAAGAAAGTAACTCCCTAGACAGAGGACTAAGTAGAGAGAAGCTAGATTTATTAGAGTATTGTGTTTGTCTGTATCTCTTTATAGAGTTGCCTGAGTCTCAGACATTGGAAAAAAAACAAACCCAAGGAGAGTAATTGAAAACAATGTCAAAAAACCCAAACAACAAAACAAAACAAAACCAAAAAAAAGAGGTCTTGAGAAGCTACCTAATTATCTGCTTGAAAAAGCCAAAGCTTAATAAGTGTTTCTTTAGCCTAATGATTCTCAAGCATTGGGTTACAAGCAAAGAACCTGGTCCCTCTCGTCCTCTATGAAGTACTTGGTGGCCTTTGGCAGGAGTCCTCACTGATGAAATTTCATGTGGGTTTGGTGGTTTTACTGCCCCTTTTTACTGTTTACATCCCTCAAAGCTTCTTCCTCTTCCACAGTCATGAAACAGCTGTGACACTTAATTGGGAGGGTAGGCTGAAATATCCTTATTCTACACTGTACTGGTTTTGGCTGGGATGGAGTTAGTTTACTTCAAAGTTAGTGGTGTTCTGTTTTTGATTTGGGGTGAAAACAATGTTAATACACTGATGTTTTAGCTGTTACACTATCAGGAAAGGTGAAACCAATTATATATCTCTACAATTACGTGAAAGGGGATTATATCAAGGTGATGCCACTCCATCTAGGCAACTAGTGACAGGGCAAAAGGAAATGGCCTCAAGCTGCGCCAGAGGAGGTTCAGGTCCCATATCAGGAAAAATTTCTTCACTGAAAAATTTGTCAAGCATTGGAATGGGCTGCCAGTGGAGTCACCATCCCTGGAGGTGTTCAAGAAACAACTGGATATGGCATTTAGTGCTATGGTTTAGTTAGCACAATGGTGTTTGGTCAAAGGTTGAACTCAATGACCTCAGAGATCTTTTCTAATGTCAACAATTCTGTGATTCTGTGAATTGACCAAAGAGATATTCCATGCCATATGATGGCATACTCAGCATATAAAGCTGGAGGGAAGAAGGAGGGAGGAAGGGAGGGACATTTAGAGTTATGATATTTGTCTTCCTAAGTCACTGTTACACATGATGAAGCTGCACTTTCCTGTAACTGACTGAAAATCTGCCTGCTGATGGGAATTAGTGAATGAATTACAGATTTTGCTTTGCCTGTGCACACAGTTCTTTTAAGCTGTCTTTATCTCAACCCACAAATTTTCTCACTTTTACCCTTCTGATACTCTGCCCCATCCCACTGGAAGGGAGTGATGGAATGCCTGTGTGGTGCTCAGCTGCCTGCTGGGGTTAACCCAAGATCTGATCCCCGTGTGCCACATGTCCCATGTGTTTGCAACCCTGTGCAGCCGTGAGCAAGCTCAGCTTGGCAGAAGTGCTGTGATAGCCCTGAAGGTGGGATGCAAGGAGAGGTTGGACAGGTGTTAGGGAAGCGAAGTGTCAAGGGAATCTTTGCTGGATGTTGGGTTGGGACTTGGGTGTGGCTGTACTTAGTATTACAAGAAGCTGCTTTGGTAGAAGGTGAGATGAAAGTCTTTTTGGGGAGGAAATAAATTACATGGCCAGAAGATTGATGACTGAAGGACAGAAGGTCTGGGGCAACCAGGGGGTGCAAGTTATTTGTGTGGGAGAAGGTAGAACTGGAGGTTCCTGAGTTATTACAAAGAGAAGGTGGGAGATTTTGATACGAAGCAGAGGTGAAAGAAGAGATGATGAGTTCTGTTCTAATCTGCACAGAAGTCTCCCCTGACTCTCAAGCCCACCCTAAACATTCTCTTGCAGTGTTTTCTCCATGTCATAATTGTCAGCCCTGTGCGGTTGTCCTAGAATGCAGACAAGAAAACTGCAGACAGCACTGCAATAGTGGTTTCTCCAGTGTTCTATGTGAAAAGTAGGCGATTCTTCACTCATACTGCAGTTTATTTTCTCCTACTTATACATCTTATACAGAGTGGGGGGGAAAAAAAAAACGACACTGATCACACCAGTGTAATCTCTCAGCAAAGTTCTTAATGAGTGTTCCTTGCAAAGAAACAAAGAAATGGAACACACTATGTTTTCTTCTTTTGGTTCCTTCTGCAATTTGCCAAGAAACATTGCTCTACACATTATCAGCACTATAAATCTAATCCTCCTTAGAAATGCTTGTTTAAGAGATAAGAACCAGGGACAAAAATATATGAAAACTTGATGTTAGGTCTGCAACCAGTGCTTCACAACAGATCATAGGAAGGATTTGTTTTTCTGTATTTCTCCTCTCAGGGAATTCATAGCTTTTGCTATGACAGATAAAAATATTTTTAATAATCTTGCAATAAGGAATTTGGTGTGTGATCCTTAAAACTAAGGCAAGACAAAATCTTCTCTGCTTCAGGAGCATGAGTGATCAAAGAATGCATCTGAAACACCTCCAGTGCTGTCTGGTACAATTCCATTTGTTGGTGGCTCACTCTTTTCATATGAGTGTAAAAAAACAAGCAACATTTAATGCATTTGTATCCTGTCCCTTTTTTACACTTTGTTTCCTGTTCTTATTATAAAGCATTGTCAGACAAATAGATCTCTGTACTTTATGGTTCATTAGCCCCCTTGCCAAAGCACTCACAGAATTACCAAGTGCCGAGGCATAGTCACTATTTGCACAAACACACAAACACACATACACATACAGGCTATTTAGATTGAATTATTATTCATAAATTACTCTTAATTAGACTGTTCATCAGTCTGAGTGATTGTACTCCCCTGTTATAAGTAGCACTAAATTACTTCTTGAAATTCATTACCGTAGCTTGTTTTTCCATATGTGTTTTCCCCCACAACTTCAAAATAGCATCCTCTTATTGCTGAAACAGTTGATAAGATTTTGGCATTGCTCAGCTTTGTGTTAACTCCGTAATCCTGACTGCTGCTCCAGGCAGGCTCCTACTTTTTGTAAGAAGGGAACAGTATGGGACAAGATCTTACTGAGCAAAACTGGCTTACAGGGAAATGGAACTGTCAGGATCTGGCTTGGGTTGCATTCCCAGAAGTTTCATACTGGTGGTTCCACATTACACCCTAGGCAGACTTTTGCACTTCCAGCAGTTTCTTTGAAAGGTAACTCCTGTCTTAAGGAGAGGGTTTAAATGCATCTTGCACTAAGACACTTAGATCCTGAAGAGGAGAGGGATTAATTTGTCTTTGGCATTTTGTATTTCCTCACACTGACACTTTTGGCTTTCATGCATGGCTTTTATAGATCCTTTTCAGAAAAATCCTTTCCCTCTGCTGAGACCCTGAGCACTTTCCCAGGTGCAAGGTTTCTACTATAAAACCACACACCAGAATAGGATTTGCTATTCTGAGCCTCTCAGGGGCTGACTGAACCTTTGGGAGGTCTTGGCTGGAGAGGGAGGGTCAGTGCAAAGAGTCGGGGGAGCAATTTCTTTTTCTTATGGGCTGTCTCACAAAATTTAATACCTTCTTTCCACAATGCAGTCCAGGCTCCTGTGTCTGGAAATGGGCGTTTGGGTCTGACATCTGCAGAAGCAGCTTCATCTTTCCCACCTTTTTCACTGGAAAATGCCTACTTGTGATGTCTTCAGCTGGGCAGTCACTTTCCCTCTTCTCCATCTTCCCTGACAGGCTGCATCACCAAATGTTTTGGTTTTTTTTTTGCTTGTGACATGGCAAGGAAAGAGGCAAAATATCTCAGAAAAAGAGTAATACTCACAAGCAGCCAAGAAGAAGAAAGGAAAAACAAATCCTCCCACTGAGGTAGAGATCTCAGAGCTCATTTATTTCAACTTCCAACTTACACTGAGATTTTCCAATTTGCTGACGTTGAAAAGTACATTGAATCTTGGCTGAGGTACAAGATCTAAAACTCTTAATATTTGTTTATTTTAAAAGCAGAATTTATATCCACAGTTGCATGGGAGACAGATAAAAGAGCAGGCAGATGAAGACTGCCCTATCCAGAGTGAGGAATTTGCAAGCACTGTGATAAATTTGTTTCAGTTGTGGGGTTGTATCGAAAACAATCAACACTAATTTATTTGTTGTCAGAGCTGTGAGGGAGGAAAGAGACATTGCTGGGTTATTTACTTCACTGCTACCTTTTCTTCCCTTGCAATTTCAGCATCTGGAATCTTTCTTGATGATGTCCAGCTTGTCTAACTGTGATATTAAATCTATTACTTCTCTTCAGAAAGGGCTTCCAGGTACAAGTAGGACCAAAAAACTACTGTCAAAAGTGTGTTCTTCTCTCTACTGTGTCTAAACTTCTTTTTTCTTCACTTGAAAACTGCTTTAGAAACTTGCCATGCATCTAACCCAACTGAACCCCAGCAGTACAGCAGGAACCAAACAGTGGGTAAACCAAAATAAGGGTCTGAATCACAGCTGCTCTGAGGAGCAAGCAGAGAGGTTACGACTGATCCTTGCGGCTTGGTTCAAGCAGTCTTTGTCCACATGAAGAGAAGGACTTGCTGTGCAGTGGTTGCCTGCCTTGCCTCATTGCCATACCCTTGTACAGGACTTCAGGGGATCAGTGAAGGGCAGCAGGCTCATTTCCTGGCTAAGAAACAAACTTGTACTTATTTGTGTTGCTCAAGGCTCATATGGCTTTTTCCTGACCTTCACCTGCTGAAGATGGTAAGAGCTCTGCCACTGCTCTCCTTACTCAACAAGGCACCTCTGGAGTTCATCTCTGTGAGCCCACAGTTTGAAGAGGTGAGGCTCAGCCTGCCTCACAGTCACATCTTCAAATACCTCAAATTAGGAATATCCTGTAAGGCCCATAAAATACAAATTTACTCTAATTATATAATTTTCTTTCCATTTGTTCTGCTACTATCATCTTCTTATAATTGATTTTTTTTTTAAGCTAAACCAGATTGATAGTGCTCCTTAAATTTGAAATACCTTAGTACTAGTTTAGGACTGTTCTCATGTGTGTCAGGTGCACGTGCCCAGGAGCTGGCACTGGGGATTCAGGGGGGGTCTCTGTGAGGACAATCTGGGGCTGCCCCGTGTTGGACACAGCCAGTCCCAGAGGGATACAGTGTCCCCACAACAGGGCACATCCAAGCCCCTCAACCAAGCTGGGAATGCTGAGGGGAAAACAGATTCCAGAAAGGGAAGGAGGCGGCAGTGGTAGAGGAGGATGGAACAGCTGGATGGAATTTTGGCCCTTAGCCAGGACTAATCTGACACACCATGACAAATTGATCACGTAATTAAAAGCATCTATTAATTTTATTTTTTTCTTAAACAATATCTTTCCTTATGATTGCATGTGAAAACTCCAGTAAAACTGCTCAGTGTTGACCCTTGGCAGCAAAATCCCATCTCCTCAGTGTGATAAGATGGAATGGCTGAAGATCTTTGCTGTATTAATGCAAAAGCACCAGAAAAATGAAAGTTTGCTGTTAAATCAGCTTGTGTAAAGAGTCACTCAGACATCATGAGAAATGTTTAGCATCACAAATACTTTTGAAAACATGAGAAACTGACACACTGCTGAGGACCTGTTGGGAGTACCAGTGGTGAGTACTGCAACTCAGTCCTTCAAATATCAACTGATTTGACTGTCTCTGGGAGATCTTAGAAACTCTGCATGATGTCTTCAGAGTGCCCTTTCATGGCAATATTCCCAATAGGAAAGCATATTTAGCATTGCTGTGACCCTCTAAGTACTGGAATAGGTTAAGTTGCTGCAGCTATGTCTGTTTTCTGCTAAGGCAGTTTCTTTGCCTGACTGCTCATGCTTTCAAGATCAAGGGACCACATCCTTATACAGGCCATTTATCTTACTAGCTTTTCTGTCCAAGCCAAAAAAAAGAATCTGTGATGGCCAGAGTTTCTCCTGAAAAACCTAGAAAATATTCTGTCAGAATATGTCGCTTCCCTTGCTCACATCTCCACCCCAAGCTGGCTGTATGGGTTAGACAAAATGTTTTGAGATGCTGAATTGTTACCCCTTCTGTTCAACAGCAGAAGTTAAGGGCAAGTGGGGAACTGAGGGGCAAAGGGGTCTCAGCCGTGTTAGTTTCTTCCTTCCTAGCTATGCAGAAGATAACAGCCTGGAAAATGTGATAAGCTAAGCTTGAAATTGTGCCTGAGTACACTCCTGTTTTGGGCTCAGCAGGAAAGATGACACCGTCTAGTTTCCTGATGAAAAGCATCTAGGCCCACTTCAGAGTCCCTGACACATCCTGCCCGAAACTGTCCATCCTGTAGCTCCTGTGGCATGTGCAGCAATCCTGGATGTCACTGGCACTACACAATTATTTTTGGGCAATTGAATTGAACCCAAAGAATCAAAATGGCAAAAAGAACGTGTCTTTCACTCAGGCTTTCCCCGGAACTCATGGTCCCACTTCCAAATTTTAGTATAACAGAAATAAGGTTTAAGCTTTCACCAGTGTTGAAACTAACAGAGGAGGTTAGTATTACCCAACACACAGATTTATAGCAATCTCAGTAATGGAACTATGTTCATGACATTGACATGAGTGTGATTTGAGAGGAACCTGACTGAGGTTGCATGCTTTGTGGAAAGGGAATTGTATCTTTGACATAGCAGTGCCAATAAATGACAATGATTAAGTGCTAAGCAATACACTATAGTCCCCCAAAGGAATGATTTGACAATATATTTAAAACCAAGATAAACAGAGAATTGGAACAAACACTGGAAAGGCTCATGCACTGACAGTAGAGTGACTCTGCTATGCTGTCTGTCTGGAAGTTTGCTGGTCTCATACTGATGGTCCTTTCCTTGTTTTCTGGACAAGGGTGGTCAAGAGCAACTTGAGACATGCAAACCCTAAAGGACATGTGAGGAAATGAAATCTACATTATTATTTTCACTGGGGTCAGTAGCAGGAAAAAAAGTTTTGGTGAAGCAAAGAGCAAAGTAGAAGAGCAGGAAATTCCCCTCAGAGTGAGAGAAAGGCCTGGGTAGAAAGGCAATAGTATTCATGAGCATACAATAGAGACAAATACAAAAGACAGGTTAGGACAGGGACAAAAAGACCAAATGGCAGCATTAGTGGATGTGGAGTTAAGCTTTATGCCAGGACACCTAAGATCTGTCATCAGTTTAGCCATAATTTACTCTCAAGTAAATTGCTTGATTTCTCTGGACATCCAATTCCTTTTCTGCCCTTTATGTAAGAGCCTGTAGGGTCTGTACAGCAAAACCCCTCTTCTGTAGCTGTCTGAAGACTGGCACAGCAGAGTCCTTGTCAGTGACACAAATAGCAAGGAGAGAGTAGAGCTGAAGGGAATCCTGCTTCTTGGAGTGATCAGGGATCCAAAGCAAGGAAGAGGTAGGGAGTGAACAAGAACTGCTTGTTATAAAGAGTTCCCACCTTGTTCAGGGCATGAAGATCCCCAATGAACTCATGGATCAGGAGTCACCCAAGGCCACTCAGTGTAACTGTGACCCTTGACAATAAGCCAAAGGTGGGAGGTTGTTGCCTAAAATGGAAGAAAAGAACTTTCCAGACAGTATTACTATGGATAAAATAGTGAGCAGGTACCTTAATGAAAGCTCTTTCAGGTGCAGCAAAACACATAGGTGCACAGTCACTGTAGGGTTCTTAAAAATTTATAACACTAATTAATTACCATATCTAATGGATACATCCAAGATGAGAATTGTCTGCTCTCAGAACTTCCCTCAGGTCTGCCCCTTTTAAGCTTCTCCAAGGGTTTTGGGCCTTCTGTCTTACTTAGACTACAATCTGTCTTCCAGGTGCATGTGTCCCAAGTAAGATGTATTTGCTAAAATCTCTTCCTTGGAAAGAACATTAAACAGAATTTCAAGAATGTGGTGTGAGAAAGGGGTTGGGAAACTCTTAACTGCTACCTTTAGTGTGAGAAACTATACAGATATACTAAAATCTACAAATATATAAAAAGTCTTAAGACATCAGGGTCAGTTCTTCAGAGTGGTTTCGGAATGTCAGAAGGAAGACAGTTTGCTTTTTACTTTTCTAGTGTTACTCTTCCATGATTGCTATCCATGAAAATGTAGTAAAGACATCAGAAAGTCACTGGATAAGGAGCAGCACCTCACTGGATAAGGAGCAGCACTTCTAGCAGAAGAAGTGGTAGGACTTGCCTATGGAGAACTCTGAGGATGACTACATGTGATGACAGACTTCTCCCATCTCTACTTTTGCCCCTTTCCCAGTCCTTCATGCTGGAAATTGCTGCCCACCTGTATTCTACGAGTGCTCTGCCTGCCTGGATCCTATGATTTTAGGAACCTCCTGATGTGAAATAATAATAATCAAATGAAAGAGGTTATTGAAAACATTACAGGCCATAATTTTAATAAATGTTGGCTCCTGTCACTATGTTCTCCAGTATTTATAGTTTTATATACTGCCAACAGATCCAAGTGTTTTGTCTTTTTGACAAACATTTCATGCAATCATAAATTAACTCATTTTTCAGCAAAATCTGACATCAGCAGTTAAGCTGTCAGTATACAGAAGTACTGGGGTTGGCAAATCCTCATCTCATAAAGAAAACAAAGAGCTTTAAATGCGTCCCAGACAGTGAGCTAAGTGTGCCTGAGCTGAGTCTGCTATCACAGGTCACATTGGTCATGGAGCTGACAAGCAGTGATTCCGCAGCTCAGGCATCAGCTGAAATGCCCCTTGCAAACGTTTGTCTCATTAATAACCCCACACAGGTATGCAGGAACAACTCCTGGACTTCCAGTGAAACCAGGGAACTTAAAGACACTTCATTGTTTCTTGCTGGCTGGTGCTGAGCTCCGTGTGTTGCTGGTTTAGATCTTAAAAAAAATTCTGCACCTGGTAGGTATTTGGGTTTTTTTTAGATACAGTGCTGATAAAAGCAGACTGTAGACCAATAGACACTTTGGGCAGATAGATCTTCTGCCATCTCTTTTGAGGGAGCTGCAGAAGAGGAGTCAGAACTGCCAAGAGCTATGTCATGAGGAACTCTCTTTATAGCTATAATCTGTATGAATCTTTAATTCTGAGCAAAGGCTCATGCTTAAGAAATCCTGTAGTTTAGTCTCATTAGCTTTTTCATTTCTCAGACTTCCCTGGGGACACAACCTTCCTGAAGAAACCTGAATAAGCATAGTGCTACTAAGGCACTCCTCAAAAAGAGAGAACATTTCATCCCTCCAGGACCCACAGGGTGGAAAAACTACATCTTACCTGCAAAAAGATGGGAGATAGATTTATAGCAATGAGTGGCTCCTTGAGGGAGCTGGGGCAGAAGGCCAGAGTGAGGAAATGTATGCAGGCTACTACCAGCACAGTTTTAGCTGACATGGAGGTACACAGGCTGCTGAAAGAGCACTTGGCAAGCTTGAGATGTATTAGGTGTGCCTACCAACTCACCTAAGTCCTTCCAGAAGCCTTGATGTTAACAGGTATCACCCAAGCTCAGACTTGGAGATCTGAGATTAAAGGTGAACAGGAATTTATTCTCCTTCCAGACATGCATCTCTTACAAGAAATGGCTGATGCTGATACCACAGACTGCTGTGCAGAGAGAGCCCAGTTCACATTGCCTGGTCATCAAACTGGCCACATGGGTGCCACATCCAGGACCTCTGAGCATGCTGATGGGTTCATTGGGGGACTGATTTTCCTGCCCTGGGTGTAGCACTGCACCAGCACAGCTGCACATCTTTACCTGACAACTGATTCATGCCAAGATAGCTGTGTTTGCTGGCGTATACTGAAAGGGACTGACTGTTTTATTTGGACTGGAAAATCACCTAGGTAAAGTTTTAGGGGACAGTGTGAAACAACAGTGACAAGGCTCTGCTCGTAATTCACCTAGTAGTCACAGCGTAAAGTACTTAGCACCATCTTAGACTTTTTGGCACTTCCCACCTGGTTTCTGTTGTGTTGTGAGTCTTCCACAGAACCCATGTCATATCTGTGGCTGTCAAGGACATGGCAGGGCATTTCACAATGTTTGCAGAACTGAAAAAAACCCCTAAGTTTTGTGGAAACGTCATCAAAAAACTTTGCTGAGCTGTGGAGCCAAGTTTCAAATGACTGGGGCATTAGTGACCCAGGGAAATTATCCAGTGAGGAAAAGGTTACCATAAACCTCTCCAGACTACAGATTTCTGCTTGCATTGGGAAGAAGGAGATGTTGGCTTCCTGCTCTGGGAACCAGTATGGAACAGCTCCCTCCTGCATCTCAGGAACCAACCAACAACAGCCACAGTGGGTACCTTTTGTGGTTTCCAGCCTGTCTGTTTGGGGACTGGTTTGACAGAGGTGGACATTTAATTAAAACCAGCCATCATTCAGTCTATACAGAGTTAAGTATTAAATTGAAAAAAATAAGTGCTTATGCTTTAACAAGTGGCAGCCTTCAGGTTCTCTAGTGACAATAAAAGCAGTATCATGCCGATGCTTGGCATTTTTTGTTCAGTGTTCCTGCTTCAGCTAATGTCTACACTCATTCATCATATCTTTTCAACATTTTGGCTTTTATCCCAGAAAGGATATGTTTCTTTTTTTTTTTTTTTTTTTTTTTTTTATGAAAGGAATAGAATATAATAGGAACCATTTTTGTTTAGTTGTAGGGAAATATGCAGGGAGACAAATAGTATCGAAATCAATAAAATGTGAGACCACAGGTCTTATTGTTTAAAGCTTTAAATACTGCTTATTTATCCATTCTTTCAAAGTGAAAAAATTTTGATTCTTTAATTATTTCAAAATGGTTATAGATGTACATTAAGATAAGGCCTTTGTTTGTTTATCAATGTCCCTAGTGTGTTGTGTTCTTCTTGTCTTAACTTGTTTAATACAAACCCTTTCAAGATCTTTTTTCTCAACTACTTTGTTGAAAAGTGCATGGACTACTTAATACAGTATAATGCTCAAAGTGCCATTGACATCGTTCTTATACAATTATAAATTAAGAACTTTGATTTTTTTTTTATTTTATTTTTTTTTGCTTAGGGTATCAAAAGAAAGCCAGATGGAAAGCGGGGTGTAAGGATAGGTAATCATTTCCTGTAGCAGAGCTAGGCTAAGAGCAGATTTGGCAGGTCTTCAGAGCTTTGGATCCAGTGATTCTGGATCTTTTTTGACTTCAGACCCTGGTGAGAAATCTCCTTATCACTTGACTTGCACTCTGGGCTTCTGCTGTTGACCACCCAAGAGGAAAACAAGAGGAGCATGGGAAAGATATTCCTGAGAACAAGGTTCTGCCATTGAAGGAATATTAAAAAGGTTAGTCTGGCTTTTGCCCTGTCTGCTTCTTAATAATTTATATTTTCTGGTAAAGTGAACTACAGCTCACTTTAATAGTGCTGTGGATTCAAACCTCCCACTGGAGACTCCAGGCATTACCCAGGTATTAACTCAGTATCTTAACACAAACGGTAAAAACAAGTGTAAAAGTTGTAGCAGAAAACAAGAACAAATACTGTATATTCATTATCATTACCCCTCCACAATCTATAAAGAGCCAGAGTATTTAGGAACAGAAGTGACTTTTACTCATGCAAACTGCTTTGGTTTTACCACAGCTTGGTGGTGGGTAGAGTTATGTGCTGTCTCACAACAGAAAATTAGAACTGAAAGAAGCTGAGACTTGTCATGGTAGCACACAGTGGGGAAAAGTAAGGCCATTCTTTGAACCGTTGGCACTTTAGCATTATGGAACCCATAGCAATTCAAAGATCTTATTTCAGAATGAGCCTGAAAAACCCCAGCACAGCTGGCAGTGAACATTGGGCCGGACCAGATCCATCTGTGCTGCAAACGCAGAAGGTCAGAGGAGCACCACAGCCAGGAGTACAGATGCTTTCTAAGGCAGTGATTTCCCCTTTCCACCCAGTAAATCTAAGCCTGGTTGCTTAATTAGTTTCCTACATTCTGATATCTCTGAGAGAAGTGTGGGTCACATAGTTCCCTGGTGCCTGTTAACTGTAAACACGGGAAGCCCTAACTGCATTATCCCAATGTCCTGTTTGTCTTGGAAATCCTTGCAAATCCAGCCATCATAATCCCAGTCATCTCAAGCAATTATTCTTGGCTGTGTGTATAAAAGCTTCCCTGAAATGAGATTATTTCCTCACCTGGACTCAAGTGGCTTAGCTTAATGCAGATTGTACTGCAAGTTCACCACTTCAACAAGTGGCTGCAACTTTGGCTTGTCTAGATTGTTGCATTTACACACAAATCAGTTGCATAAGGACAGTTGAAAAAGCCATTGAAATAATTTTGCTGATTAAAGGACTGGTCACACCAAATGAACATCCACATGCTGGACTGGATTACTTGGTTCAACAAGTTCAATTCCTTACCATTATAAACAAGTGCATAATAAATGTGCAGTACATAAAAGTCTATAAAACATTTATTCCACATGCCTTCACAGGTCAATAAACCATTTATAACAGCCCGTGATAAGAATTATAATTAAAAAAATCAATTGTCAATACTATAGTATGACATGCAAACACCAAGGGGTTTGCCACGACGTCCTCCAGTAGTCATAGGAGGCAGAGAGTGCAAAATTCTAAGGACAAAGGCAAAAATTCACCTTCAACACTCTAGACCACCCTGATCTGTGGAGCATCCTGAACATGAGCCAGCAGTGTGCCCAGGTGGCCAAGAAGGCCAATGACATCCTGGCTTGTATGAGGAGCAGTGTGGCCAGCAGGTCCAGGATAGTGGTTGTTCCTCTGTGCTTGGCACTGGTGAGGCCACACCTCAAATCCTGTGTCCTGTTCTCGGCAGCTCAATTCAAGAAGGACATCGGGGTGCTGGTGCATGTTCAGAGAACGGCAACAGAGCTCGTGAAGGGCCTGGAACACAAGGCCTATGAGGAGTGGTTGAAGGAGTAGGGGTTGTTTAAACTTGAGAAAAGAAGACTCAGGAGGGACTTTATCACTCTTTACAGCTATGTGAAAGGAGGCTGTAGCCAGATGAGATTTGGCCTCTTTTCCCAGGCAACCAGCAACAGGACAAGAGGACATAGCCTAAAGCTGCACCAGGGGTTGCTCAGGCTGGACATTAGGAGGAATTTCTTCACAGAAAGGATTGTCAAGCACTGAAATGGGCTGCCCAATGAGATAGTGGTGTCACCACCCCAGAGATGTTTTAAAAAAAGACTGGATGTGGCACTTAGCACCATGGTCTAGCTGACATGGTGATATTCAAAGGTTGGACTTGATGACCTCAGAGGTCTTTTCCAACCTAATTTATTCTGTGATTCTGAGGTCACTTATCACCCATCTCTGTCTGAAGCACTCTCCAGTGATTCAGAGACAGGTAAAATCTTCCTCTGAAGCATCCTGGAGGACAAATCATACCTAAGAAGGAAACAGTTCTTCCATCACCTCTCTAGGCAGCTAGAAACCCTGAAGAATGATAATGATAATATATTCAATGATTTAGTCTTCATTCTCAAACCTATGGCATCCCCTGAAAGGACCAGCTATTTCAAAAGAAGTTGAAAGGAGTGGAGTTGACATCTAAAAAGAAATAAGAGCATAAGAGGAGTAGGGAAAGCTACATTTGACATGTAGGTCCAGACCACTTCTAATCCTCCTATATGTATATACTATGGTCAGATGCTCAATGAAATAGGGAGGGAAGAAAAGAAAGAAAAAGGGGACTCTGTCAGGAGGAGATAAAACTACTCCACGGTTCTGCAGAGTTAAGAGTATGGCGTGGACATTTGAAATGTTTATGTATGTGTATGTATGTTTGCAATTGCAAATAAGCACCAAAAACATTTAATCAGAGCTGAGACAGTCTCTGAAAGTTCCCATTAGTGAAGTATCTTCTGATTGCAGAGGCTTATAATGAAGTTAATGAGAATAACACTTTAATCATAGATAGCTGCTGCTGCGGAGAGTATAATAGCCACATTATTTCGGCTGGATTTTTGCTCTGACAAACACAAATTTAGATCATAATGGTCAGATGTTTGGTTCCCAATTCTCAACTGAGTCAATTAAAAGTAGAGAGAGTAGGAGAGTTCTTGCTGAGAGATGAATGGACAGGAACTCTTCTGAAAGACAAATCGTTTTTGTTCACTTCTCTACATATTGATTTAGGAACATTGGCTACTGAATTTAAATTAAGAGCCAAAAGATACTGTTCTGCTTTATGAACACGGTTAATGAATTAATCTTCCTAGTATGATCTCAAGGTAGATAACAATCACTATTTGAATTTTAGAAATGCAAATACCTAAGGCCAAGCAATGTCTGAATTATCCATCAATGTACCCGCAGCAGGATAGCTACCTTTTGGGTTTCCAGAGGCTTGTCCAACGTTCCGTTGACAGAAGGTACACAAATTAGGCCAAAGGAGAACATCTGAAAAAACACCATAAGCATTTCCAATATAGGTATCAGGGGATGAAAAAATAGATATCTGTGCCTCGTGCTCTGCCACCCTGCATGGTGAGTAAAAGGAAGTGTGTGCATCATTCTGAGCTGTTTGGAAGACCAAACTGTGTTGAAAGGAAGGTCCTTTATCAGCCAGGAGGCCGGTCAATGTGGAAGAACTGGTGTACTCCCAGATCCGGGGTGTTGGTCCTACTCACATGTTTATGAATCCAACCTGAAACTGCAGCAGTTATGTCCTGCACCAGAAATCTGCACCAAAAAGAAATTCAATGAAGATGTTAAGCTGGTAGAAATGGGTCCCCTTGCAATGGCAAACTTACTGTCTGAAAACTCTAAATATATATTCTGACTGTTCTGCATGGTATTCAGATTTCTAGGAGTGTGGCAGCCATAGAAATTGAAGTTGTAACAGGAAAATTTGAGGGGAAACTGACAAAAGTTGGAAACATAATTCTTACCATCTTCTTGAATGAGTCAGCAGCTGCTGTCTACACAGCCCAGGACTTACTTGAACGTTGCCCATAGAAGACAGTTTAAAACTCTGACTAAGAAAACACTGGAAAGAAACATTTTCCTGCTATTGATAAGGTAGATGGAAGACATGAAAATACTAATTCCTCAACTTGTTTCAATAGCAGCAGCTGGGGATTTTCCCTTGCCTCAGTGATGATACCATGCACTGCATGGGAAAAAGTTATCTTTCCAGGGACTGTAAGTCCCTGCTAAGGTTAATTGCAGTTCTTTGCTACCACAGACCATCCTAAGGACAGAATATCTCATCCCTGTCAGATTCCATTACTTACATTTTCAAAA
>JAWWTY010000077.1:146300023-146383323 GCA_035222235.1 Margarornis squamiger | reverse complement strand
CCCTCCCTTCCTCCCTCCCTTCCCCCTTCCCTCCCCTTCCCTCCCCTTCCCTCCTTTTTAAATTCTTTTTTCCTTTCTCCTTTCTCTCTTTTCTCACAGAATCACCACTGTTGGAAGGGCCCTTTGGATGTCTTGTGGTCCAACCCCACTGCTCAACAAGGCCACCAAGAACTAATTGCCCAGGATGGCAAATGTCCAAAGAGCTTTTGAATATCTCCAAGGATGGAGACTCCACAACCTGCCTGGACATCTTGTGCCAGCACTTGGTCACCCTCACAGAAAAAAACCCATGTATTCTTATGTTCAGAGAGAACCTCCTGTGTTTCACTTTATGCCCATTGCCCCTGGGTCTGGCATAGGACACCATTGAAAAGAGCTCCATCCTTTTTGTACATTTCCTTCAGGTATTTATATACATTGATAAGAAGCCTTCTCTTCTCCAGGTTAAACAGCCACAGCTGTCTCTGCTTCTCCTGTCTCCCTTCATTTTTCTTTTTTTTTTTTTTTGGGATAGAAGTATCAAAAGGACTTAAAGCACAATGAATCATCGCCTGTTAAGGAAGAGGTCAGGTACAGCAACTGGAGTTACAGCTGTCATGACTAAATTGTAAAATAATATTTACAGAGCCGTTAGAGCCTTGTGAACTCAAGATACGACACTGTTGTTTCAGGTGAAAAGGGATGCATTTTCCCATCTGTTCTTTCAGTCCCAGCAGTTAAACAGATTAATTACTGGCATGATTCCAGCACATTAGGGATTGATTTGCCTGATTTATTTGCGTGTGTGTTATTGAAGGGCTGCAATGAAGCGCATAGTACTTTTAAAAGAAGAAGCACTAACCCATAAGCTCTAGAGAAAATGTTTCATATCTGCCTTAATTTACTAGACAGTCACTGTCTGAAGCATGTCCTTGATGAGCATTTACCAGTGTTTAAAAATCACCATAATATGATCTGTTGCAATGATCAGAAACTCCTGAAGGTTGTAATGAGACAGAGCAGATTAAATTACAGATATTTTGCTTTCCCAATATTACTGACTTCTAGTATGAAAATTTAAGTGAAGCATACACAAAAAATAAGCAACATCTCCAGGCTATGCTGAAGACTTTACCAAGATGCATTTGAATATACCTGTTCAAACAGAGGGACTGTGACAACAGTCAGAGGGATCCTGGCACCAATTCTCCCATGCCCTGGCCGATAATGTCTCATCATCATTGGGACCCAGCTAACACAGACCAGAGGAGGAACATACCTCTGACTTCTGAATGTTCCTTGATTTGATATGGAGTGAAGAATCCACCCCTGTTTCTATTTTTGTAGATCCCTTTGGAAAACCCTCTCTGGATAGCTTGGTTCTTGCAAGCCTTAAACCCAGACAGCTGTTACAGTAAAATTAGAGGGTATATGTACTGATGGGATGAATAATTTACACAGTAACAACATAGGTAATTAAGTCCTTTTATGACTGTATATATTTATTCACCTTGAAGGGATTCACTCTGTTTCAGCCCTCTTGTTCAGCTCTCCTAGCCCTCAGCAAGGCTGTAGTATTTCCAATTGCCTTCATTGATTGAGGTCTTGATCCTCTTTGTCTTTGGAGACAAACATTTCCTTAGAAACTAATTTTGTGCTTGGAATTCTGCTCAAGTTCAATCCTTGCTCCATGAGCACTTTCTATCATTCATAAAAATAATATGTAGTGGAGATATTATGAATTCACTTGTCTTCTGATGTGTCTTTCCTTCCTTCAGAGGTGCTGGTGTCTTTTGGGTAGAGGCAGCCAGGTAGATGGACCCCCTGGAAGACGAAGCAAAGTGTACTAATTACTGGTAACAGCAATATACTCTGTGAAGTAAACTTGTGAGTTTCAAACACACTAATGATCTCTCTAAAATACAAGAAAGTGTAATCCATAGAAACATGGACTGAGAAATACCCTTGTGAAAGCATACATAGGAAAACAATGTCTGCAAGCAGTTATTTTGATTGTAACTATATACTACAGAAGCTATAATTTTGTGGAGAGGAAGGCACCTATCTCATGTCTCTGTGATGTAGAGAGAGAGAAAGAGAAAAGCGGAGAGAGAGAGAAGGAGACCAAGCCAAAGATTATCACCACCCTTGGATCCAGCAGTGTCCCATTCTTCACCCTGGACTTCTCAGTGGTGGGGGTCCCAAGGTCATTCAAGACTCCACTATTTATAACCCTTAGCAAACAAAGGAATTAATGCTCTTTGGCTACACAGTTCTCTTATTCTATTGGTTAAATGAATTTCTCACTTCTAATGCTAATTAGACCAGATGCCCATTCTTTCTCCTCTTTTCAGTTGGTGGGTTTCTTGGGTCAGTGGGCTGTAAGTCAATGGTTGTGTTCTCTCCGTGCCAGAATTACCTTTTACCTGGTTGGAGCTGATTTCAACACAGTTGCTGAGTTTGCTTTCCTAGTGGCCCATAAATTATGCATTCTTTATGTCCATTATCAGACACACATTCTTTTCCTCAAGCTTTGTTAACCTCCTCCTTGGTCTGAGATAACACTTGGACAATAGTAGCACCTTTATCTTATTTCAAGTTCCTGCTGTGGGGGCTTAACTCACAGTCCAAGTTCCAGGTAGGCATGGAGGCATATTTGGGTGGGCTTCGGTGGTTGCTGGTGGTCACAGATGGCATCTGTCCCATCACTCAGGGTGATTTCTGTTTGACCAGTGATAGGTATACGTGCAGATCCTTCTTTACATAGTTTGCCACAATGGGAATTTTTGCCTGGATTCATTACCCGGGATGTGCTGACCAGATCTCACCTCTGCCAGGCCTGGAGTCAGCACCATCCTGTCACTCCATTCTGTGCTTATCTCATGGTCTTTCTGCAGTAACAGTGTTTGAGAGAGGCAACTTGCTCTCTAAGTCCTTACTTAAGAGGGTTGGGTCCATGCAAACCTCACAAACTTCAGTAAGACAAAGTGCAAGGTTCTGCACATAATTCGGGCACTCCCCAATATCAACAGAGGCTGGGCAGATAACAGATTGAGAGCAGCCCTGCAGAGAGACACTTGGGGGATTTGTGGGTAAAAACTGGGTATGAGTGAGCAACGTGCACTTGCAGTCAATAAAACCAACAATGTCCTGAGTGCCTCCAAAGAATTGTGGTCAGCAGGTCGAGGGAGACTCCACTCTTGTGAGACCCCACCAGCAGTATCACATCAAGCTCTGGAGCACTCAGCACAACAAAAGCATGGGCTTGTTAGAATAGGTCCAGAGAAAGACCACAAAAATGGTCAGAGGGCTGGAACACTTCTGCTGTGGAGGCAGGTTGAGTGACTTGGGGATGCCCATCCTGAAGAAGAGAAGGCTTCAGGGGAAAGTTATTGCAACCTTTCAATACATAAAGAAAGCTTAAGAAGAAAAGAAAAATGGAGAGAAACTGTTTGCCAAGGCCTGTAGTGACAGGACAGGGAACCACAGTTTTGACCTGAAAGAGAGTAAGTTTAGATTGGAGATAAGGAAGATGTTTTATGCCATGAGGGTGAGGGGATGTTGGCACAGGTTGCCCAGAGAAGCTGGAGACGCCCCATCCCTAGAAGTGCTCAAGGCTAGATTTGATGGGCCAATGAGCATCTTGGTCTAGTGAAAAATGTCCCTGCCCATGAAAGGGGAGTTGGAAGTAAATGATCTTTAAAGGTCCCTTCAACCCCAAACCATTCTATAATTCTATGAAATAAAATTTAGGTAAATTATATTGGTTTCTTCTAATACAGCAGAACAGTTGCTCTCTCTTCTCTCTTGGACCCAAGTAATCAGTATTTGATCTTTTTTTTCCCTTCATATACATAACTGGAAAATACTTAGTCTTTAAGCTTGTCACATTGGTAGAAACAATCAGTCAGTTACAAGAAATCAAAAGGCCTAAGTAAAAAGAATCAGAATTTATGAAATTCTTACAGTAACATCACTGCCAAACTGAGTTATGGCAGCTCTCTAAACTAAGTGAGGTCAAGCTAAACCCGTACAAGATGACAGACCACAAAAAACCCCTGACCCCCTAAGCAGCACTTCATCTTTTCAGCAATGTAGTTCAGCTCTTCCAACACAATGCCATTAGATGTTATGCTTTTTTAAGTGAATAGCTATTGGAAAATAATCACACTCAATTCCTTGTTGCCTTTCTTTTGTGCTCATTTTTATACAAGGCAGATTTTTAGGTTCAGGAAAATTAAGAGCTTCTTCAATATCCCCAATTCTATGAGTATGTTAGCTGTTACTGTCACTATGGTGCTGAAGTGGAGTTTTATGTCGAGAGTGATTTTTATGCATTATCTCTTATTTAATGTTTATGAATGCTTCTCTCCCTAGGGAAATGGAATTCACAAGCAGGGAGTTGACTTCAGCTTGAACCCAAATGAAAACCTAGTATAGAAACCTATTTTTTCTAGCACTGAAGCAGAACTGAATTAGTCAGTATGAAATCTTTTTTGAAACTGAATCACTTTTGTTTTTCTTTCTTTTTTTCCTTGAGATGGACCTTCAGTCAAACCATTCTGTTGAAAGATTTGGTTTGTTTTTTTGTACTAACACAGAAGAGCTGAGGTCATGCTTGAAACAAGAGCTGAGTAGTTCTCTTGTGTGACTCCTTGCTTACAGGTAAAAGGGCCTCCAAAACACAAAAGCTATAGGCATACGCCAATTCTGCAAAAACAGTCAGAAATGAGAAAGGACTTTCTTTGCTTGTGTACCAACACAAGAACCATAATTCTTTGGCAAAGGGAATCTCCCTTTATCTGGTATTCCTGTGTCAGTGACTTACCACTTCTCTGTAAGGTGAATAATGAGGCAACTCAAACATGGAGAAGCCTTTTTGAAAATCTGCTCAGATGACAATGTTTGTTGACATCTCTGTTGTTTGCATGAGGCTCTGTGACCACAAGAGCATCCAAACTCTGCTAAAGGGTTTGGGAACACTTGGTGCCTTCAGAGACCCCAAGGGTGGTACGGTTTGTTGTCCCACTGATTTTATACAAAAGAAGTTAAAACATTGTCCTCAAACAAAATGTCTGGATATTTAAGCATCACAGAGATTGAGTGTGCCACATCCCTCAATTATTGTAGCTACTCCTGGGGAAACTTTGCTAATAGGATTTAACAGTCTGTTGCACAAGGAAGCTGGTGGCATTTAAAAAAGCCAAAAACTTTGTTCTTCTGCTCTCTCTCCTTTGTTCAAAGCTGCCAGATTGAAGTTTACTCAGTGCATATGCACGGACTTAAAATTACCTTTCAGTTAGCATGGACTGAAATGGGAAAAATCTAATTTACTACCAGTATCAAGAGCGTCAATAGAAAAGAGTCATCAATATGACATGCACATGGAAAATAATTCATTTCACTGTGTTCCCAGGTGGCTGTGGTGCAGATGCAGTGGTTGTGAGCATCCCATAATTAAGCCCCAACAGCTTTGCGATTCTATTATCTATTACAAGCATTATCCTCAAATCGTCTCCTTTCCAGCGATGTATCTCACTGATATATTGTGCTTCTAAACAGTTATGAGGATGATGGTGCAGCACTACCAAAATGAACCTTTCGATGCAGGCACTGGGATGATATAAAACCCTACAGTGGCTCTGTTTAAGCTGGGGAGAAAGCATCCAGGTGGGACAGGATAACACACGTGGAGCCTTTTGTGGAGCTGGGAACAATCTCCCCTTTAGGCTCTCTCTCCAGCACATTTTCTGCTGGTTTTAAAACAGTGGGTTTTTAAACCTGTCTAACTTCCCTCCCTCCCTCTGTGTTTAGATAACAATATTTAACTTTTTATAGCACTGCAGTGGCAGGGATAAACTGTGACAATCATTGCGGAAAACAGAAAGTACAATACAACTCTGTTCAACAGACAATGGCTGTCAGCTCCTGAATCAGCCATCCATCAGGTTTAACCTTCTTGTCAACCTCTTCAAAGCTCTGCAGAACTCTTACCTTCCCTACAGCTTCCCCACTGCTGGACTCTGAGTCCTTCTCACCTCCATGACTGGTCTCCCTCTGCCAATGCTTCTAGCTTTGTCAGGTTGTTGATCAACAGCGTGCATTGTCACCCATGAGCCCCACCACATGTAGCCCTCTATATAAATGGCCCAACTTCCACCCACATTTTAAAAACTCCTTTGTGCTGTATTACTTAAAATCAGTTGATTTGAAAATACTCTGCCCAGTCAGAGGCTTTAAAAATTGATAAAGCAGATGACTTCTAACAGAGATATTAGGTTCAGCAAGTACTTATTATTTGGTACCAAATGCACCTGACTAAAATTTGCTAGAGTGAAAAGTTTGATCCTATTCATATTTGATGGGGAGTTAGTCCAAAAACTTGGCATATAGTGCTGCTGTCTGCTCTCAAAAGTAGGCTAAAACTGGCTGTGTGCCTGGTTCTCTTTCTCTTCTTTAAACTACATCCATCCTCAAATCATGTGCTTCTGGGTATAAAACACCCCCACCCTGAACCAAGCAATAATTGGGCATAACTTTAAAGAAGCTTTCAGCATTTATACAAATGATATCCCATAATGCTTTACTGCTTTAAGGGAAGCCACCTGGTATTAAAAAAAAAAAAAAAAGTGAAAAATTGAAAAAATTTAAAGTAGCGGTGGAAAGCATTCATAGCTAAGATTTGAAATGAGAGCTCACACTGGACACATGGAAGAGGTCTACATGAAATGGGAGTTCAGGTTACTGCAATGAAAGTACTATTGTATTCCAGAAGCTGCTGGGGCAGGTGGATGAAGGATTTCAAATTCTAAAAAGAAGTGATTGAGATGGAAATGCCCAGTTACAGAAAAAGCTACTGTGAGAAGGTTAGGAAAACATTGTCTAAGGTAACATTCTAAGACAGTAACAGTGATGGTCTAAAGATGTGATATGGAAAGGTGCAATGAAATGAAAAACAAAACAAAACAAAACCAAAACCAAAACCAAAACAAAAAAACCCACAAACCAAAAAAAGAATCTCAGTATGATTGTAATTTTTGAGGAAAATGCATAAAAGCTGATGATATATTTCTAGACTTAAAAGGTGTGAAAAAAACATGATTAAAAATTACACAGTATGAGTAGACAATCATAGTAATTCTGGATGATGTGGAATTAGCCTGTCCATAGACTTTTTGTGCACATGGTTCAAACCGAGTCAACATAGTTGGTGATTGCCAAAAATCTCCCCATGTATGTGACAGTTACAAGGGCTGTTCTGGGGTGTCTGGTTGCGTGTTTTTTCATAGCAACATTGTGATGAAGGCTTTAGAGGGGAAGCCGTGTGAGGAGCAGCTGAGGGCACTTGGTTTGTTTAGCCTGGAAAAGAGGAGACTGAAGGGAGACCTCATTGTGGTTACAATTTCCTTGGAGGGGGAAGAAGAGGAGCAAGCACTGATCTCTTCCCCCTGGTGACCAGTGACAGGACCTGAGGGAATGGCAAGAAGCAACATCAGGGGAGGTTTAAGCTGGATGTCAGGAAAAGATCTTTTACCCAGGGGATGGTTGGGCACTGAACAGGCTCCTCAGGGAATTGGTAACAGCGCTAAGTCTGAAAGAGTTCAAGAAGTGTTTGGACAATGCTCACATGCACATGGTGGGATCCTTGGGGTTATTCTGTGCAAGGCCAGGAGCTGGACTCAATGATTCATGTAGGTGCCTTCCAACTCAGAATATATATGAAAAACCCACTAAAAGCTGAAAAACCGCAAACAAAATAAAACTCCCACTTATTCAAGACTTCTGTGGGGACTATACTGGAACTGTGTTACCCTGCTCTTAGTGAGGTCTTTTGGGCTTTTATTCTTGACTGATCTTCATCTAGTTGTTATATGATGCCTTTGTGCCCAATCCAAAGCAATGAAAATTGAAACTGAGAGTTCATATGAATTTGATAGATTTTTCAGATCATGCTTTCAAAGTCATTAAAAAGAAATTTGGGATCACCTTCATTGTTGGTTCACGGGATGAGGCTGAGAGAATGGCAGATTTCTCACTGTTTTCCCAAGGTCAGACTACAAGGCACTTGCTCATATCGAGCCCAAATGCTCCAGTGACAGTACTTTGGTTTCCATGCTTTTGTTTGTTTGTTGGTTTATTTTTCTCTCCAGATTAGAAGGATCTGCAAGAAACTTAGGACAAGCCATTAAAAATCAAATGACTCATCCAATAAGGCAGTAAGAAATTTAATTAGATTCCAAAATGAGTAAATTTGGTTGGTCCATGGAAGTATGGAGCAGGTGCCAAGCATGACAAGCATCTTCGTGGGGGTGGAATGCCCTTTCTGTTAGTACACAACCAGGAGAGGGGGAGATGGAGGGTGCCAAATATCTGTCGATAACTCTATACAGGGAACACATAAGGGGAGGCAGAGACATGCCATCAATAACTACAGCTCACTGTGTCTGCCATGATCCCTGGAGCAGAAACTTATTGTGAAAGTCCCAGCATGCAGTGTACCATGGGATCCTGCTCCAGGGCTAGTCATTTATCTTTCTCTGTGGCAACCAGGCGAAAAAGAAATGAAAATTTTTAAACAATGACAAGTGGAAAATTCAGGGAACTGGAATGCCTGACAAATATCAGTTCAAAGACATTTAATGAACTGTGATTAAATATTTCATGTTTCAATTAGGGCCTAAATGAAACAGAATTCAAGTCCACACAAAAGCTACCAGTGACTTCAATTCTGGTCCCTACCTTAATGTTTAGATTTTATCTGTATTTTCTGCTGCGTGGGAAAGTTTCATACTGGGTTCTAATCTGGAAATTTTCCAACTTTGTTTTGTTTTGCATATTGGTGTTAGAGGAGACAGAAGAAGGATGGTTACGTAGTGTCATTCAGGTACTGTCTCTTGGTGGGAAGAAGAGGTCTCCCATGGTTTGCTCACACCAGGTCCTTCCTGATCCCTGTAAGAACTCATGTATGAGTATGGTAGAAACAGCAGGTTAGTGTCCTAATAAAAAAATTAGAGTGATCAGACACAGGCCAGCACAATGGGGCCCCCGAACAATCAGGAGAAAGATGCCGTTCTGTAAACATAAACACACTTTTGGTCCACTTAACTCTTGCTTTGATGAGAGGAGTGTGTAGCTCCCCATTTCATACAGCCTGATTAACTGTGTGTTTACAGCGGGGGCCACTCGAGGCTTGTCTGACTCAGAGGCTTTTGCTTTGTTCCTCCCCCGGCACTGAGGTGTATTCAATGACTGCTCTGTTCCCATTACAGACTTGATCAGCTGTTCACATCCTGAAACAGCTGCCACCCATTCAAATGAAATATTTGCACATATCACACCTTTTAAAATTTAGTCCTGTTCAACTTGCAATCTTGTCTTTCCCAAAAAGCTGTACTTTCAAAAATTACATATTTGAATGTAGAAGATATAAATTGATTGTAAAAGGAAAGTGATTTAAAGATTCCAGTATAATTTAATGTAATTCCATACAATATTCTCTATCATTTTACCTATAATAACTTCTCCTTGATGATGGAAAATTTTCTGTAACTCTATCCTGCTCTCTGGCAATTATTCATATCCTGGTTGAAAGGATTTACATACCTATAACTGTAATCTTTTACATTAATGATTTGCACATCAGCAACACAGTAATATTTTATAGAGATATCTTTCTAATTCTACAGAATTCTTTCCTGACTTTTATAACTATTCAGAAATGAAAGAGCATAAAATGTGCCATTTGGAAAGAAACTTGTTGATACCCCTTACTGACTGGAGACTGTCACCTGGAAGTTCCCCAAAACTGACAAAAGCCTTCACTTCGTAACATATCATTAGCCTCAGCAACAAAGAGACTGAATTCAGGATGCAGATAATTTTTCAGGGAGTCAAATATTGCAAAAATAGACTCTGGAAGAGTTACTTGTTAACAATTATTTAGAAACTTTTGGGGCACATATGCTTGCAAGAAAGACAAAAGGCCAAAAAGAGGTCACTTGTCCTGCTTTGGTTGTCACTAATGAGAATTTTTTCTTCATTGTAAATGACTTTGCACTTACTGAAAAACAGAGTTAAAGAGGACTGATAGCTGAGCTTCTAATGAGTCAGTCTGTACATGACCTCAAAAAAACTGTCACACACAGTGCACAAGGTGTCTGGATGCTGTTTGCTTATTTTCACCGTTGGAAAGAACAACAGTGTACACTGTTTAGGGATGTTCCTTTCATGGCAGTTTTGAAGCATTTGTTAGAGGAACCATTTATCTCTCCTTCCTGAGGAGATTTTAATCTAATTGTGGAGACCACCTTGGCACTGATCTAATGGAATTCTTTTTATTTTGAGAGACTGAGTCGCTGGGGTGCAGGTCCCTTTATGGGACCATGTTGGTAAGTACTATATAGAAATGCTTTGAGAATAGCACAAATGAAAACAGCTCCTCTAAATAAGATACATCAAAGTTATTAATTGTAAGAGTCTTTGTCCTAGAAGTTCCTCTTCCAACAGATTAATCAGACGGGATGACAAAAGGAATTTCAGCATTTCAGGGGGTTGTTGTTGAAATAATAACATCATGGTGTAATCAATTGTAATCACTCGTACTTAAAATAAAGTAACATCCTTCCTGTAAATGGCAGATCATTTTTTCAGTCTCTCATACTCAATGAAAGAAAAAATCATGCCCCTGTTGTAGCAATTCTGTTAAGCAATAATTCAAATTTTCTTTATCCCTCAGGATAAAAAGGAATTTCAAATATACAACTGCAAAGTGGAGTCAGATCAATTTACCAAGGAAGAAGAACAGGACAATATGTTGCATCTAGAAGAGTCCTAACTTGATTTTTCCCCATTTATGTTTGTGTTCTCAGAAAAAGAGATTCAAGTTGTGAAATAATCAATGAAGGATTCAGAGTAAATTCCAGTTACTGATATTCCTGGTATTTGAGAACATCTCCTCTTTCTCTTACCATGCTTCTAATCTCACAGGCTGAGTATTCTTCCCTTCCAGTACACAGCTGCATGCAACATAATAGGAATTTCTGATTTAATCATGCACTGTAGTGAACAAGGAGCAAAACTTCTGTGTTTCTACCTTATTATGAGGTACAGTATCAACTGCAGACTCACAGATTCCAGGATAAAAACAGCAAAGGAACCATTGTATTCAGATAACTTGACCTGTGGTGTAGTACACACCCAGGGACCTCCCTGAATTTATCCCTGTTAGAAGAAAAGAATATAGTTTTCAGCTCACTGTGATTTTTCTATAAGTGCTGTAGAATGTTCTGCAATTGCTATTCCAATCCTTCTATATGAAAATTGTGGTTGCAGTCTAGCTTGATTGTCCAACAGCAGAATTTTGTCTATAACATTTGCTTGCATGATCAAAGATATCATTATCCATGAATATTTTCAAATCCTACCCATCTCTACAGGTGAGAAAGAATAGTACTCAGCTGGAGAAAAGGAATATTTGAAATATTAGGCACAACCTTTATTCCAATATTGCAAATAAAGTATTGTTACTCCCCAAAGCAGCCACAACTATGAATTTTAGTTATGCTTTTATAATTTGTCTATTCCCCTAAATACTGGGAATTGTAGTTAAGTGATTTGTACACACATAGCATCATTTCTGTTGAAGACAGCCCCTGTTGAGTGAAGAAAGTGTGGAAGGATGCTGGAAAAATGGGAGAAATAAAGCAGAAGTCTTGTGCCTTGTAGCATAAAGGTCTGGAAGTGGTTATGTGACAGGGAAAAAACCCCAGAAAGTTCTTTAAAAAGCTCCAAATATATCACTTTCAGGACTGAGGTCACTGTCAGCAAAGTATGCCATGCTATTGCAGCTCAGAAAGCCATGTCTTGGGCTGCACCAAAAGCAGCATGGTCAGCAGGTTGAGGGAGATGAGACCCCACCTGAAGATGGTACAAGAAAGCTGGAGAGGGACTTTTGACATGAGCATGGAGTGATAGAACAGGGGGGAATGGCCTTAAATTGAGAGTAGGTTTAGATTAGATATTAGGAAGAAATTCTTCACTGTGATGGTGTTGAGGCCCTGGCACAGGTTGCCCAAAGAAGTTGTGGATAACACACCCCCAGAAGTTTTCAAGGCTGGGTTGAAAAGGGCTTTGAGGAACCTGGTCTAGTGGAAGCTGTCCCTGCCCAAGGCAGGAGCTTGGAACTAGATCATCTTTAAGGTACCTTCCAACCCAAACCACTCTGATTCTCAATTGATGTTCTGTTTAAGATTTGCAACATCTCATGTTCTGACGAAAAGCAAAAAAATAATGCTGGTGTGTTGATGTGGACTCTGCTTCTCTTTGAAGTTTTGGCATCTTGGGTCTAAGGAGTTTTCTACTGCCAATAGAGCACTCTGCTGTTTCCAAAGGACACGAGGTAGAAGACAATGAAAGCAGTGAATGGGAAAGAATACTCTTCCTTCTACTTTTATGTGAATCAGTCCTTCATTAGGGTTTGAAACAGGTGAAGATGATATTATAAGTAAAACTGCCACCCATTTACTGCCATTAGGAATATGATAAGTGCATATGCCTGTCCTGGAGGGCTGGTCACCACCTGGCAATCCAAAGCTGTGCCTCCACTGTGCTTTCTAAACAGAGCAAATATAAAATGAATCACAAAATTATTTTATGTCAGGAAAGCAAAAAGGTTTGGGTCTCTGTATTGCCTAGCTGCACATCAAAACTCACATTTAAACCTGCAAATGAAAATCAAAAATTTAAAGGGGAATAAATATTTTTAACATTCAGGAAAAAAGAGAATCTCTGAAGACTCATGCTGGAAAGTGTTTGGCTTTTATCCTGAGCCAGCTAGCAAAGAGAGGATTTTAATTTACAGTGAACTTATACTCTTAAACTGCAATAACAACAATATCAAATTAAAAGTTCCTACAGTACTAACTCTTGCTTTAAGGGCTTGATTGTATCTCATAATGCTCAAAAGCATGTAACTCAGAAAAATATCATCCTCAGCCTCAGGGGTCTTCAAAATTTCTAAAAGGCCACAAAAGTATCTATTAAAATTCCCCGTAACCCATGTGAAGCCTGAGATGAATCTTTCATGCTTGATGTTAGATGTTCATCTCTGTCCCTTCTGAGCTTGGGATACACATTTCTTTCTGGGTTTCACACCAGCAAAAGCGTATGCTCAATGGTCCACTGAATGCAGACCAGTTCTATGGATCTGGGTTAAAATACCACTGAAACATCATATCTAGGTCTCCTTTTGCTATTACCTGTAGAAATGCTAAATGTGTGATATACTTTATAAAAGAAATGAGTAGATATTTATTTTGAGTTGGACCTTAGTGCTCTAATCATATCAGGGCACTGTGAGGAAGGGTGCAGTACAACCTTGGGCCAGAAGCGTTGAAACATCGAGATCTCACCAATCAGATGTAATTCAAGACACAAGATGTGGTTATAATATAGAGGCAAGGCAGGAGGACCACAACAGAAGTGTTTGTCTGTCTCTGGAGCCACACATGAGTATTGGCCTTTGTATTTTCGGGGTACTACTAGGATATGACATGCTCCTGGCCTTCCTCCAGAAAGCTCTGTTATCTCCTTTCTGGCATCAGCCCAAGGTATTTGTTGAATAAGCATAGGTTCCAGAATTTCAAAGACATATGGAAATAAAACAAAACCAACACAAACAGGAAAAGCCCCAGGAAATGCTTATTCCAAACTTCTCACAGATGAGAAGAATGGTATGGGAAGGAATGTGTTTATATAGGGATTGTGCATTGAAGGAAAGTTCTCTTAATAGATTTTTGGGACATTTCTCTGAGAAATACACAGGGTTGCTGCATCTCAAGGATTTCAGCTGGATTGCTGTCTAAGTAGTTTGTGATGGGACAGATTCTGCCTGCCCAGTTCCTCTTTGAGGAACATTGTTGGTGGCTATGGTGTCGCACCAATTAATTTTTGTGTAAACAAGATGAGGATCTACATTCCCTTTATGAGTTTAACATGATGAACAAGTAAATTACAAACAAGCAATACTTTTGCAATGGCATTTTTATTTTCTTTATCCAACCAATTGTGGGAAAGCTGGGTGGAACTCTCTTCACTGATTTCCTTTCATTCCAGACCTAACTTACCTCCAGCTAGGGGGTCAGCAAATCTTTAGGCATCTCATTAAAGGCAGTCTGATAGAGCACATGCCAGTCACAGTATTGAGCAGCAAATTGGATAAACAAGGAGTATCTGGGATCAATGAAAAGATCTTTCAAATTATCAAGTTACACTACAGCTTTTACTGAAGTAGACACATGGATATACTTCCAGGAGGAGCCACTGGGAAGTCTAAACTAAGCATGGAAGGGAAGATCTTTGGAGATGCCATGAAAGTACTGGGGCTCCTCTGAAACTCTTAGTGATGCTGCTACCAGAAGGAAATTCCAACTACACCAAACAGAGAGGGACAGGGAGAAAAAGTGGGACAGCATCAGTCGAAAGATATAGATTTGTGAAATACTTAGTAGTGTAGCACACAGATTATCTGCTTTTGGCCTGAAAATGAGCCTTTTGAATGGATGAATGGCAAACCTTCTTACCTCCAATCTCAGTAATGTCAACCTGGAGTTTACTGGTTGTTATCATGTCTGTTTCTCTCTTGCAGCATACACTGTCTCCAAGACCTCATTGAAACTCATGTGCTGTGATGTGGGAAGGGCAGCAGGAAAATGAAGGCCTGGCTGTAAAATTAAAATCATGCTTCACAATGTGTCAAGGATCTCATGCATGACTTTCTTTTCACTAGTCTTTTGCAAATTAGTCTTTTATAAATTTTTTTGGGAGGAACATAAGAAAGAGATACATCTTGAATTATCAGCTTGAATACAGCAATAAATTGCAGCTTGATAGACATTTGCAGTGAATTTTGTACCCACTGAGCAATTAGTTATCTGGTAACAGTTCCCTGTTGTCTCACTTGTATCTGATATGATACTTTTGTGTTTACTCATTGACTTAGAGCTGAGAGCTGGAAAACATTGTTGAATAGTAACTGCATACAGCAGACCATTGAGAAAATCCTGACCAGTTCTTGCACATTCATTTATAAGTGTAAAACAATCCTTTCATCCTTCTCTGTACTTTGTTGTCTAGAAGGTCTTCAAAGATGCCTTCTTTTGAAGACTAAGGAGGTAATTTATTTGTTTCTCTTTGGCTTAATGGAAAATAATTAGTTATGATAGTGATGCATAGAAACAGCAAAGCAGGAGTAAAGCAGGATGTTTGCCCAGAAAGACAGACAAATGTATTGCATTTGTTTTTTGACACTTGTTCATCGGAAATTTTCATTACACAGACATGAAAAGATACAAATTATAATCAGAGTAAGAGTAAACAGAGTAATGCTGAAACAAGGTCATTTATTTGAAGGATACCATGAGAAAAAAAAGTCATGTTTATCTGGGAACACACTGATAAGGAAGGATATGAGCCCTTTGACCCATACATTCAGCCTTAGATAGGGAATGTCTTTTGAAATAAATTGTTTTCAGATACTGTATCAGAAGTTAAAATAAAATAATGAAAGTGGATATTTTTTGATTTGTTTCTTTCTTTCTATATACAAAATTGTTTGTTAGAAATATGCTCTGCAAGAAAGTAGCCAGTTAATACCCTATTTAAAGATAACTATTCTGAATAAATAAGTGATCTGCTTCCTTTGGTACAGGAACTTTGGAATCATCTGATACATCTTCTGAGCTGTGAGTACAATCCAGTGGGTTGGAGAGAGACTGGGTCCCTCAATACAAGAAAGACATTGAGGTGCTGGAGCATGTCCAGGGAAGCTGGGGGAGGGTCTGGAGCACAAGTCTTAAGAGGAGCAGATGAGCAAATCGACATTGTTCAGCCTGCAGAAAAGGAGTTTATTGCTCTCTACCTGAGAGGAGGTTGTAGCCAGCTGGAGGTTGGGCTCTTCTTGCAGGTAACAAATAAGTGGACAAGAGGAGATGGCCTCAAGTTGTGCCAGGAGAGGTCTAGATATTGGGTAAAATTTCTTCCCTGAAAGGGTTGTCAAGCAGTGAAAGAGACTGCCCATGGGGAACCATGAAGTCACTGTCCTTGAAGGTATTTAAAAGATGTGTAGATGTAGCACTGAGGGACATGGTTTAGTGGTGGACCTGCAGAGCTGGGTTAACAGCTCAGCTTTGTATTCTTAAAGGTTTTTTCCAACTTAAAGCATTTTATGATTCTATGCTCCTATGGCTGGTATTTTCAGTCTGTTGTCTGTCTCTCATGACTTTTCAAAATTTACCTGCTGTTCTCAAAACCAAAAAATACATAACAAAGCTTAATATCTTGCAGCAAGTTATAAGAAGACTTGAATTTCAAAAGCTGATATATCAGCACCAGATAAGACAGTGTCTGGATTCAGTGATAATAATAATAATAATAATAAAGAAAAAAGTCTTAAAAGTTAACCAGATGATTTCGTGGCAATGAGTTAGTACAATCAATCTCCAGTAAAACCTCTGCAGTGTGCTGACACAGGTTCTGTAGCCTCAGGTCAGCCCTGGTTTGTTCAGTTGCAGATCCATCTGGCTAGCAAGTTTCCTAGCTCGAATCATAAATCATTGAAAAGGTATTCTGTTATTCCAAGCACTGATGTTCCAGTTTGTTGCTGCTCTTCTCATGCAGGGGCACAGCACAGCTAAACAGGCCATTGTTTGACTTATGCAGCACTTCTACAAGAGGCTGGTAAAATGTTCAGAATTGCTAATGCCCATTATGTGTCCACTGGCAGTGACCTCTGTGTGAGATGTTCAGAAAAGCACAGTTTGCACTGAGCTTTACCACTAGGAGAAGCTGGAAGCTCTGTTGTTGCTAGGCAGGTGTTATGGAAGAAGTAATGTTATCTGTTAGTTAAGCAAGAAATGTTCAGAATGACCATATCTCTGATATTTTATCTTTTCCACCCATTCCCAATAGGCATTGTAGGTGTATTCTGGAATCTCCTGGAGACATACTTCATTATTGCAGCCCTCCTTTTCTGGTAATCACTTTCTGTGTTCTCTGTTGTAATGGTCCCTGTACACCCTACCACCAGTGATGTCTCCAAAACTGCCTCTCATAGAAATTCCCAGATATATATGTAGGAATGCAAGTGGAGCAAGGGAAACAGGAGCAATGAGACTGTCTGTAACAGCATTGTAAAAAGCAGTCTTGACTCAATGTATTGGACATTTGAGAAGTGTTCATTTCCAGAGAACCTGGCTACCATGTCCTAATGTTGTGCTGGAGTTTCATCCAGTTTTGGTCCTGGGGTGGAAGATGAGGGAAATGAGCACACAAGTTATCATGTACATCGATCTTCACAAGGTCCTTAACTAATTTGCTAGACTTTTCCTTCCAATTTTTTGATGTTAATTAGCGCTGTTTCTACAGATGATTCAATGAGCTGTTGTTCAAGGCTACGGTCTGGCTATATGGGGGACATGGAGGGATGAGAAGGAAATTTCAAGGTTACACGTGTCTCAGAGGATAAGAAGGGTTTCATGCCTTAAAAACGGGATCAGCTGTAAAAGACCTCTACCTTCATTGGCCTGCCTAATGAAAAGGGGGCCAGTTGTTTAATATGACTGAGATGTAGAAGGCAGCAGAAAAATCTTGAACATATATCAGTAGTAAATAGTTTCCTATACAAGGGGAATGGAGTGACTTTTCAGCTAGGATGTGTTTGGAGAAGCCAATGACTAATGGATGAGTAACTGCATGCTGACTTAATTGCAGTGCTTGGATTTGTGCATGTTGAGTCTTCGTGGAGACCTTAAATATGTATCTTCAGCTTTCAATCTGCTTCTGAGCTCCCATCTGACTGTTCAGGTCCTCTTTCCACTTCTAGTCCTCTGAAGCACATGTAAATAGCACACAACAAATACCCTGGGCCATGAAACAGGCAAGCTTGGCTAAGTCTGTAATATTTCCCTCTATAAAATCCAGTTTAAGTGACTATATCAGTCTCCCTTCTTCTTCCTTCTCCTTTCTCCTGCATCTTCTAAAGCACAGCTTCGTTTTGCATCATGTCTCTGGGCCAAACTTCATCTCTCACAAAGAGAGCTGGGCCTGCAAAGGAAATCTGAAAATAAATAGAAAAAGTAAATGGGTGACTGCAAAGCTGCAGTACCTGCTTGAAGTGTGTGACATCTGCCAGTGCTGAAATACCCCAACTCAGAGTGGTACTGCTATCAGCTCACACACTTCAGAAGGTCAATTTTCTTTGGATCATATTTTTTAACAGTAGATCACAGTGTACAAAGCTGACTCTGCCATTAAATCAAGAGTCAGATAATCCAGCTATTCACTTGGAGAGAAACTTCCTTGTTAATTAACATAAATAAAGCCTTTGAGGCTTGTAGGTGTCAGAGCCAAGGCACAAGGGAGAAAGTGATAAAGGCAGGCAACAGTGGATGGCAAAATGGGAGGATCATTAAAGGAGTTGGAAATGGACCTGTCATGTCTAGTTTTGTTGGTAATTTCATTATTAAACCAATTAAAATTTGATGATTGTAGAGAATAAATGGATGGTTTCACCAGGCTGGAAGGGAAATGCAAAGTGGAGTGAAGGGGCCTGCAGACTCCAGTGTGTCATATTAATATCTTTTCAGAAAACTGGAGGAAAAGCTGTCTTGTTGGTGATTACAGTATGCTCACTAGATTCACCTGTGGAAGAAGAAAGTTGTCTTATCAATGGCTCATTTTTTTTGTTCTTCTTCCATGACACTACTTCTGTACCATAAAAATAAGACCTGGGACTAGTTCAAGCACCAGTGAAAATCCCTGTCTAGAGATATGATCAATGATGTTTTCTTGGGAAAAAAATTTATAGAGCATGTTATAGAGACTGACTCCTCAGTGGTAAAAGGTGGTGGAGTGGTGCAGGTTGTAAATGCAGCTGCACCCATGAGAGAAAATGGGGAGCTGTCCCTCTTTGGTTTCTCACTCAGACCCATTGGCCTCTTCTCTCCACTTGGAAAGTGACGGTGACATACACAGACAGGATCTGAACCATACCCATGTACTCTAGTTTGGGAAGCCCAAATGGATGATCCCAATGGATGATAACAATCTGCAACAGCAGCTCTGATCAGGAAAGATGTTTGGAAATTTCTCCTGTAGCTGTCGATTTGCAATGAAAGGAGCAAAGTGCTACTGTGATCTTCAAAAAACCTCAGCCAAAATTGACATTCTTGTGCTTTTAAGAATTGCCTGAAGAGCTACGAGTCCTATATGGGAGAAAAGAATATATTTCCTCCTCCTTGAAAGAGTAAAGCATCACCCAAGAGCTCTGGATATGCTCAAGAAACAAACCAGACAGAGGTGTTAATACAGCTAAATGTAACCAGCCTTAGTAACCTGAAAGAAAATCCATGAAGAAGGGCTCCAGCTCACAGGTTTCTGACAGTTTCCTGGCTCTGTCTCATCTGGCTTTGGAAGCAATCCAATTCAAGGACAAAACTGGCCTGATGTGCTTGGGAAGTTACCCAGAAGCAAACAGGCTGGTGCCAGCAGGAGCAGCAGCATCAAGGCATGGCACTCAGGTATCAGGCTAAGCTGAGGCACAAGTGCACGAGTGAGGATCAGACAAGAGTTTGCATGGCCTCTCTGTTACTTTTTTATTCCTTTCACTCCTCGATTTTCAAAGAACTCCTAGGAATCATTTCAAAGTATAAAAATCTCTTGACCTGAAATCCCAGAGCAGACTGATTTTCTTCCTTGCTTTAAGAGAGATTGCTGGTGCTGGCAAGTGACTCATTAAACAATAGAGCTCTCTGAAGCATTGCTGTGCCTGCGAGGAGTAAAGAAGAGTTTTCCTAGAAGAAAAGTAATTTGACTTTTTCACTAGATGTATTTTAAATTTCCTTTCTTTCATTTTTCCCTTCATGTATTTGAAACTCTTTCCAGGGATCACTCTACAACAGCCACTATGGGAGAAATTACTATTTTTTTTTTTAAAGTAATCAGTGAAGTATTTAATATTTTAACAGTGTAAAGAATTATCTTTTAGAGAGAAAATTGTGCCCTTTTCTCGTGAAGTTTTTTTTTTTTTTGTTTTTTTTTTTTTTTTTTTTTTTTTTTTTGTGTGTGTTGAGCCTCTGAAGATGGACAGAAGATGGAAAACTTGGAACCAAGAAGCTTGCCTATGAGACCAGGGAAAGTGTTGCAGTTTGTTTCTGTGTTGAAATGTCTCTATTTTCTTCTCTATGAAATACATCATGGTGTGATTTTGTTTGAGAAAATTTGGTTAATTCAAAGTGACAGCATCCCAGAGCTTTAATTTCAATTGGTTTCTTGACAGACTCTGGGTGACCTCTCCTTTTATTAACCTGAAGCTGCTTGGAGTGAAGGTCTGTCAAACTGTCCTTCTTCATCCAGAAACAGGCATTCAAAAGGGTCTGTCACTGTTCTCCATAGTGTAAGTACTGACACCTTCATTACAAGGCAGCTGTAACCAGTAGGAAACCCTGTCAGAAAAACTCAATTAATAAGTCTAATAATGGTGACAAATGTCAATATTCCATGGGTTTTTTTCTGAATGTTCCAGAACACTGAATGGGAGAAAGACATGACAATTGTTTTCTGTACAAGATTTCACTCTGTCAGGGAGGCCTTTTACAGGACAAGAGAGGGTTTTGTTTGTTTTTTTGTTTGTTTGTTTTCAATCCTGAAACTATAAACAGGAAAAAAAAGTGTAATATAAGCTGTGTATAAGGGAGATGTCTTTTTATAGACTAAAGGTGTTACTTCATGGCTGCTTGGAATCCCATATATCTTTGGTGTGTGTCATGTTTGAAGCATGACTTATGCTCCAAGTTTCTCAGTCAGAAGAGGCAAAAACTGGTTGTTAAGGTCTTGGGTCATCCTCTCAATATCTGTCTGGTCTGATTTAGGTGGTCTCAGTCTCACTTAAGCTTTCTTGCATACTGTTTTCTCCAGCTTGATGTGTCTGAAGCTTGGGTTCAGCACATGGGAAGCATTAAGCTCAAAATCATGGTGAGTCTTGGGCATGTGAATCAAGACTGGCAGACACCATCCCTTGTGCAAATGTTTGTGGAGAAATTAACTGAAGCTTCAGTCCCCAAATGCCTTAACCCATATGGGACTGAGCATATAAGAACTGCTCTTCTAATGTGGTGGAAAACTACCACAGAAGGAACTTCATTGTGGACCCCAAAATCAATGGCAGTGATGTGAAAAAATAAGACAATCATTGAACTGCAAGTTGCCCTACAGGCTCCAGGGGTACGTGCATCATTATAAATGCATGGACCTTGCATAGAACAGCACCAGCAAGTGGAAGATCTGGTTGTAGTTGTATCAATGCAACCTGCTCAGCCTGTAGAGAGAAACATAGAGATGGAGGAGGCTGTGCCCCAAATAGGTGATGGGAGGAAGGGACAGGTCTAGGCAGGAGGTGAAGAGCAGAAGATCACAAGCTTTCATGTACACAAGAAATGATTGTGATATGAAGTGTACCAAAACAGGGGGAGAAGTTCAGGTATTCTCCTAGTGATAAAATTAAATAAACAATTCCTGATGGATCCTTTGGCACCATAAATGAAGCTAAATTTATTGCAGTCACTCTGTGTGAGCTAAACTGGATTTACTAGAAGGTCTCCAACAGACATTTCACTGAGTTTCCTCTGTGCAATGAAGGGCAGTGACATGAAAATCTTTGGAGGTAGATTCAGGAAAGACATTCTCATTTGGAGGGGCAGTTTGATTTAGAGTCATCTTTGAAACGAAAAACAACTTTTAAAAGTCTTTTAGTTAAAGAAGGTGCAGTAAAGAAAGCAAATAAATATTGATGAAGAATGAAACTGAGCATGTAATGCCACATTCATTAGGTTGCTCTCTTCTGAGCTTCTGTGATGTTTTATGCATTTTAAATTAACCAGTTTAGCAGAGGCCAGGTTAATTCTTACCACCTGGAAATGTGTGTATATATATACATATATCTATATGTATATCTATTGAGGGTCTTTCTGGAAGCAGGAGGTATTCATTTAGTGTATAATTTGCTTTGCAAATTTTCATTTTAAATTGAAAAATGTCTCATAAATAGTGATTTGAAGCCCCAAGAACATGAGGCTAACAGTGATATAAAAAACCATGAGGCCAATAAACAGACTCACATGCAGAGAGAAACGACCACAACCAGGTCTATAGCATGCATTAAGGGAATCTTATGGCCACCTTGTTGTATCATTTGTGCCCCACTATGCAAAAAAATGTATCCATTCAAAGTTTCCTGTTGAGTTCTCTCACAATTTTTATGGCAAATTTGTGTTAAAAAAGTTGTAATCATTTTTTCACAGATACCCTTTTTTATTCCAGCTTTAACACTGATTCCTTCTGTTGCCTCAGGCAAATTCCATCCATTGATTAAAGCTTTGAGCTTCTCTACAGTTTGTTTTCTGCCTTTGTGAAGAAATGAATGAATTATAAGGTACTGTTCATCACATGTGAGGTCAAAAACTTTCCTGCTGGATGGATTTGAGACATAACCTTGATGTGGGACTTTGCTCTTTGATCTCCTTCTCACACAGCAGAGATTGCATAAGCAAATATTTTATCTGGGTGAAAATGTAACAGAAATTTGGGGAGGCAGATTAGGGTGGCTAAAATGCTGAATACTTCTGTTTCATTGTGGATCTTTCCAGTCCAGATATATACATTGGCAATTGAATTTACTTTGCTGTTGTTTGAGGAGCGACACATTTTCTATTTCTACCAAATGCCCATTGCAGTTGATGAATGGTTGAATTGTCATTTCTTGGCATCATTTTGAGTGAGGAGCAGCAGAAATAGTTGCTGATCTTGTACAATGAGAGAAGGCAAGGGGTTTATTCATATCTCCCTCCCTGGAGAACTCCTTCATTTCACAGAATCACAGAATGTTCTGAGTTAGAAGGGATCCACAAGGATCATCAAAGTTCAACTCCTGGCTCCGCACAGAGCAACACCGAGAATCCCACCGAATGTCTAAGAGTATCATCCAAATGGTTCTTGAACTGTCAGGCTTGGTGCTGTGACCACTGCCCTGGGGAGCCAGTTCCAGTGCCTGACCACCCTCTGGGTGAAGAATCTTTTTCTAATATCCACCTTAAACCTCCTCTTACACAACTTCAGGCCGTTCCCTCAGGTCCTGTCACTGTCACCACAGAGAAAAGATCAGTGCCTGTTCCTCCTCTTCCCCTCACGAGGAATTGTAACTGCAGTGAGGTCTCCCCTCAGTCTCCTCTTCTCCAGGCTGAACAAACAAGTGCCCTCAGCTGCTTCTCATACAGCTTCCCTTCAGGGCCCTTCACCATCTTTGTTGCTCTTCTTTGGACACTCTCTAATATCCTTCTTATATTGTGGTGCCCAAAACTGCCACAATATTCAAGGTGAGGCCACCCCAGTGCAGAGCAGGGTGGGACAATCCCCTCCCTCGACTGGCCCCGGTCTGTCCATCCATCCAGGATTTCCCCATCCCAGGTGAGAATCTGGCACTTTCCCTTGTTGAACTTCATATGGTTGGTGATTGTCCAGCCCTCTAATTTCTCCACATCTCTCTGCAGGGCCTCACTGCCTTTGGGGAAATGAACAGTCAACAGCTCCTCCCAGTTTTTTGTCATCTGCAAACCTGCTCAGTGTCCTTCCTGTCCTGTGTCCAAGTCATGTATGAAGACGTTGAAGAGCACAGGGCCCAGGATGGAGCCCTGTGGAACCCCACTGGTGACAGTGGCCAGTCTGATGTCACCCCAGTCACTGTCACCCTCTGTGCTCGACCCGTGAGCCAATTGCTCACCCATCACCTGATGTTTTTATCCAGCTATGCTGGACATTTTGCCCAGCAGGATTCTGTGAGAGACAGTATCGAAAGCTTTGCTGAGATCCAAAAGGTTTACATCACTTGGCTTCCCTTCATCAGCCAGGTGGGGTACCTTCCCATAGAAGGAAAACAGATTGGAAAAGCAGGAGTTTTGCCTCACAAAGCCATCCTGGCTGTGACCAATGACTTGTGTTGTCCTTCAGGTGTTTTTCAACAACTTCTGATCTCACCCAGCTTGAATACTGTGTCAGCCAGAGGTGAATCAGACTTTAAAAAAACACTATAACATCAAAAAAATAGAAAAATAAACATAATGAATCTTTTGGTATTGTCAGGGATCCTGATTTATGTTTAATGGAGTTAACTACATGGATTTCATTGCTATTAATTCAGCATATTATCAGGCACTCTGTTGCAAATAAGGATTCTCTCCACCTGGTATGCAGTTTAGTTGCAATTTAGGGACAACTCAGATTTGACTTATCCAAAGATCTGTCATTTTTAAAGTGTCTCTCTGCCTCAGGGAGCAACCTTGAGAGGTGTCCCTCCTCAAGGGGAGGCCACAGACATGCAGCCATGCTGCCAAGCAGGGTGAGCTCACTTAGGCTGTCATATTTATGGAGTAAAGTGGTTGGCTTGTAGTCAAATTGCATACAGTGGAAAGGTACTCATGAGACTCCTTGTACCCACAACTGTCTTTGTTCCTTGATAAATAAGAACTGCAAACTGCCTGCTATTCATGTGTTAATTGCATGACCAGTGCTCCAAGCTCACATGCATCAATGGTCACTAGGTCACCATTGTGGGTTTCCTGGAGTTATTGGCTTGGCTGTGGCTCAGGCTTTACCTCCTTTGGGGCCTGTACCAAACTACCCAGTTTGAATAAGGGGGTTGAGTGTATCCATCACAGCTCTGTACAATTGATAGCACACATTTCAAAATCTAATTAAAAATGGGAGGATTTTCTGATCAGCTTTTCAGTAAGAAATAACTGGGGCTCTAGGTGCAAGCTCTGACAATGTTGGAAGTCCTTGAACACTTTACCAGTTTTACTGCTGGCGTTCCCTCTGCCACATCAGTCCCCACATTTTGTTGTGAGGCCAAACTGAAGTCAGTTCTGACAGAGCCCAATTCATTGCTTTCACCTTGAAATGAAAGTCAGGCTGGAAAACTGCTGAAACAAGCTGTTTGTTGCAGCTTTCACACAGTGCCTGATTGCTTCCTGGCATGTCCGTGATGCTAGAGTTGGCACATTGGCCTGATTCTCCCTCCTCAGCATCAGATCTGGTGATGTAAAAAACATACCTGTGGTATCTCAGGTTGCTGTTTGCCTTCATTCTTCTATTTTTTCAGCCTCAGTGGTCTTTTCCAAGCAACAGAGTAACCCTTAAAATTAAAGGAGACTTGTATGTGCCCAGAATTTCTGCCTGTTGCAGTGTTGTCATGGCTGGCACTTGGCATTCCTTTCGGATTCATGTAGCCTCATTGTTCCCTACAACTACCTGACAGGAGGTGGTTGCCAGCTGGGGGTTGGCCTCTTCTCCCAGCTGACAAACAACAGGACAAAAAGAAATGGCCTCAATCTGCACCATCAGAGGTTCAGGTTGGACATCAGGAAGAATTTCTTCACTGAGAAGGTTTTCAAGCATTGGAATGGATTACTCCTGGAAGGGTTCAAGAAATGAATGGATGCAGCACTTAGTGCTGTGGTCTAGTTGACAAGGTCAAAGATTGGACTTGATGATGTTGGAGGTCTTTTCCATCCTTTATGATTCTATAATTCTAAAATTCTGTGAAAAGTCAGGCTAGAAAAACCTGTAATACGTACTCATTTTCCCTCTGATTTATTTCCTTTTATTGGAGCTTAGAAAGCCCATGTGCTTTCCATTACAAGAAATGAGGTGTTAGATACCAGATGCCAGGGTGCCCTGCGTTGTACAATCACTCCCAATTCCCATATATTATACATAAAAAGAAATTAACTATTTGGCATGAATTTATAATATTTAGTCACTGCACCAAACACTATCTAGAGAAACAGAGATCCAACAAAGTTAAAGGTACAACCAATTAAGGAGGAGATGCCAGCCAAAACCTTCATGTGTTTAAGTTCCATTTTAATTCAGAAATGTTTCCTGACTTTCATGAGTATCTGTGTTATTTATAAGCTTTTGCTAAATACCGTTGATGAAAACTTTTCAATCTGTGCACTGTTTGCAAACTGTTCCCTTCAAATCATCACTACTCATCATATGTGTGAGCTCACGTGGTCTGGTTCTTTGAAACCTGCTTGGATGCCTGAGATACATTCATAGGAAAATAATGAGTAGTATTTCTTCAGTGCAATCTGTTTAACATTCAGAAATGTTTTCCAGACAGGGAAACAGTTCTCCAGATCACAAGGAAGCAGAAGAAGAGTGTGACCTGTTGAATAGAAGAGCTCTAAATTAGAATCTAAATTAGATTCGATTATTCTGAAATATATTCATGAATATTTTACTTAGCCAAAAGTACGCAGTGAAATATTTAAAAAGGTAGGCCTGACCCATGCTAGAAATAACTTCAATGTTCAGTATGAATAACGGCAGACACTTTATGTGGTAGGATTTCTCTCTGCATTCATATTATGCCCAGGTCCAACACTAACGTTTTTCATTACTGTACTATGTGACACCACAGGAATGTATAATCTTTACAGGTGAAGGTGCTTGAAGATCCAAGGCCCAACAGCAATAAAAAATGTGGATGCCTTTACTCAGATCACTTAGGGTATGCTTAACATAACATATAGATTAGCCTGACCGGATTAATTTCTTTCCCAAGAACTCTCCAAAGTACCAGAACTGGAGCCAGGTGCCTCCATTTTGAACACCATACTCTGAATTTTTTTTTAAATGGTGCCTTCTAAAAGTTATTAAATCCAATCAAACTGAAACTAAATAAATGTGGAATTTTTTAAAAATATTTGAAATTATAATCTTCTTCAGGCTTATCATGATGTAATCTAATTTTCTTAATTTTCATTAATTTTCGTTTGTTGAATTTAATTCATGAACTGCACTACTGCTTTTGTTGAAATAATTTCATAATGGCAATAATGTGGAACATCAAACATATGGTTATTTTAAGAAATTTAAAATTGCTAAGTTACTAAAAGAATCATATTTATGCAGTACTTTTACAAAGTTTTACCAAAAGCAGTTTGTGTAGAAGTTCTATCACAAAAAAAAAAAAAAAGGGGGCAAAAAAAAAGCAAAGTCTTTCAGAAGGGAAGAAGTATTTTGACAGTTGCTTAAAAGGGAGAAAGAAATCACAGTGCCAGAAAATGAGAGTGGCAAAGTGCTGAGCTTTCAGAAATGACGTGGAGATTGTGTTGAAGAGGATGATACAGAGTAAAGAGGACACATAGCTGAAGAGTGGGAGCTGGACAGAGAGTGTGCTTTGGTATGGTAATCGGTTGAAATTCTCAAAAAGTGAATCAGAGCTCTATTTTAATAGAATATGAATGATTTATACATATCTCACAACCTACTCTCTAGAAGCATAAGCGAAAAAAAAAACGTTTTAACCTTTTGACACGATCAGCTCCACCTCACATCTCTGCTGTGAAACTTTAATGTTCTTTCAGGCTTGTCTCCATCTGCAAAATGATTATGGCAAGTACCTGAGCCTCTTTAGCTAGTCTTACAACAGCTCTTTTTATTTGTTCTGCATTGTGGTTTTTGCAAGTAAAGTACACAGTCAGCACCATTTAAGGGTGCTGTTTGAAGTCAGATGCCTCACACCTTTTTTTTTTTTTTTGGTGGTAATAACTATATATAGTCTAGTAAATAGAAGATATAAAAACAGAAGTATAAGTGGAAAACCTGGATCTATGCAGACTTCTGAGAAGCATTTAGGCATTAACTCAGGACGGAATAGCGTGAAAATCTTGCATATTCTTTCAATGTTCATTTCCTCAGCACCTAAAAATATTCCTTTGCTTCACCATTAAGCCAAGCGTGATGAGGGCAAGGTAAGACAGCATGAAATCAAAGGATGCTCTTCTTTTTCAGAACTCAAATATCCAAATAGATCACCATGTACTGACATACATAACTGAGGATCTGGGTTGTGTTCAAGGAAGCTGTGAGCTGGGGGTGGTTTCCTTGGAAGTGGACAGGAATTTGTGTAACTTCAGGGAAGAAGCACTATTCTGGGAAATGGCTCTTTCAACTGCAAGGAGCAGAGAATTTGGAGACTCCCATTGCTCTGAACAAACCTCAATATCCAGCAATAACCAAATCCTTGTTAGGAGCTTTTTTCTCTGAATACGTTATGCATGTCTGTGTCTTCTCTTTTATTCATGTACAAATGAAGACTACCATCTTTATTTTTTTTTCTATTCCTTTTTTCTTCAGTGAAACAAGTTAATCAGAACTATTTTTAAAATTTATTTTTTCCCCTTCTCTGTTCCCTCTAAACTTCATTTGATAGGTCTCCAAGCTTGCTTTCTCATGTCCTGTAAATAAAACAGAGATCAGAGTTGGAAGATTTCTGATGCACTTATATAAGATGCACAGGGAACAAATTCCAAGGGAGACAATCACAGATGTCCTCAGTATGGAAGACTACATTTGGCTTAAGTTCCGGAATTAATGACTGTGCCGTTAGTTATTGTTAAAATTGGATTTGCTGCCAATTTTGTTAAAAAGCATCAGTAATTAAGCTTGAAAATATTTTCTTCCTATATAAGCTAATGCGGTCATATCTTGGGAGTCAATGTGCATCATGATTTGATTGGTACAGCCCAGATTTTATTGGCATCTTCGGCTATCCTTTTGAAATAATTGAAACATCTCAGTTTTTTCATTTGATCAGTTAAATTTTTGGTTACTGAAAAAAGAATTAGATATTCTGATGCCAAGTAGATGCAGCTTATGTATAACAGAAACTGATAATTTACTGGAATGACTGTTCTGGACGATGAACAGTGTTTGGAGAGAAAAGCTAAGGCCCAAGACACAGTCAAAGCTGCTCTTTGGAGTACTAATGAGGCTCTTTCACCACAGCATAATGAAAGAAATAGGACTTCAAGTTACTCAAAGAAAGCTTTCCTGTTAAGAGATAGGAATGTCTTACAGTTGAATCAGATGCTGATGTACTAAGAACAAAAAGGCCTCCTTTTCAAACTAATTTCTTTGGACTAGAAATTATGGAACTATAGAATCATAGAATATCCTGAGTTGGAAGGGACCTTCAAGGATCGTTGAAGTCCAGCTCCTGCTCCTGCACAGGACCATGCCTCAGAGTCACACCATGTGCCTGAGAGCATTATCCAAATGTGTCTTGAGCTCTGTTGGGCTTGGTGCTGTGACTGCTGCTCTGGGGAGCCTGTTCCAGTGCCCAACCACCCTCGGGGTGAAGAACCTTTACCTAATATCCAACTGAAACTTTCACTGCCATGATAAGAGTCTTCAGATTCCTACCGATGGTCACCAGAGAAAAGAGGTCAATACCTGGCCCTCTGCTGCCCCTTGTGAGGAGGTTGTAACTGCAGTGAAGTTTCCCCTCAGTCTCCTTTCCTCTGGGCTGAACAAGCCAGGTGACCTCAGTTATTCCTCATGAGAGTTCCCCTCTAGTCCCTTTACCATCTTCATAGCCCTCCTTCAGATGCTAAATGAGGTAGCTGTGGTCTGCAGGGCTGTGAACAAGCACTCATGTTGGGATATGCAGGACAAAGCCACAGCAGGCTTTTTTAGCCACAGGAGCTACTCAACTCAGTCAATATTATAATAATGGCAGAAACTGTAGATCCCCTCCTTCTTACTCTGTCTTGTCACATGAGGAGGCAAGACACTTGCTTAAAAGATATTACATCCTGACACGGCAGGGGCACATGGGTTTATCAGCGTTAAACTAAGACAGATTTTGTAGCTGGGTTTAAGTGTTTGTTGTGGTTTGTTTTGGGTTTCGGTTTTTTTTCATTGTTGCTGTTGTTACAAAACTGGGTGATTTTATGAGTGTGTGGTGTAAGGGTAAGACTTGAGTCCCAAGTCCAATATTCAGAGACACTGTGATCTAATAACTCCCAAGAGCCAGCCCAAACTGTTTATTGAACTGCTTATTTTCTGACTTGAATTGTATAGCTCTGTTTCTCTTCCTGCTAAAACTTTGATGAACTTCCCCTTGAACAGCTGCATGGAAGAAATATTTGATGGAAGGCTCCATTTCAAACTGATGCAATAGACTTCAAACTAGCTTTCCAGAACTAAGGTCTTGCTAATTGCCCTATAGCTTCTTCTTAATGTCTGCAAATAAAACATTTGTACAGGTTTCAAATTGCTTCTCTTGAAAGCCGGATATTAATTAAGTTTGCTCCTATGAAAGCACCTTAAGCATCTCTGCCCACTCACTTTCTTATTTGTTTATGCACTTGCACTATAAAAATAGTTCATTAAAAGAAAAATGGAAATCGTGTTCAGATGCAGAATAAAGTCTCCTCAGTTACTGAGCTTGAAATGCTGCCATAAAAAGCAATGCTTTCTGATGAGACACATTTTGTAATGTTTAATGAAAGGTAAAATGAAGACTTAAAAAAAGATAGATCATAAAAAAGCCCATACTTAATGCAGCACAAGGGAGAGAGATTCATGGTTCTGGTACATGCACATTTAGGGAGTGTTTTCTGTGGAATAACTGCTTTATCTCAATCGAGATTTCAAAATCTGTTTTAGGTGAAGAGTAGCAGTGATTCCATTTTTGTTTAATTCCTCCTGTTACCACTCAATTATCTCTCTTAATTTTTTATATACATATACATGGTGTGTGTGTGTATTTGTTGCAGTCAGGTAGAGAGCTAGACTGAGCATACTCTGTCTTAGCATTTCCTAAATTTTTAGGAACATATTTTTTTCTTGGGTTTTGGTTTTTGGTTTGTTTGTTTATTTAGCTAATGGCTATGTTTTCATTTGAGATCTGCTGAATAAGGCATCTCACAGATCTCATGGCCATGATAGGGAAATGAACCTTGGAGACATTCAAAACTTGACTTGACATGACTCTCAACAGCCTGGTCTGGTCTAACTATGCCTGAGTAGGAGGTTGGATTAGGGAGGTCCCTTCCAACCCAAATTATCCTGTGATTCTGTGATATTTTATTTTCTGAAGGCTAACTGGAATAGTGCTAGTATAAAGTTGTTAACAAGACTAGATTGCATATACAACTTATTTTGGAGGGGAAGAATTTAGCAGCCTTTGCCCAAAATGCAAGAGAAGACATCAAGTTCATTTTTCTGTAGAAAAGACCTGAATGGATTGTCTCGATTCTTATAATTTAAAATTAACAAGGGAATTGTGAGATTTAAATTGTTCAAGACGTATTAATAATGAGTGGACTTCAGAAAAAAACTGATTGATGATAAAAGGAGGCAGGGGTAAGATTATGAATAAAGAAAGGGAAGGTAGTTCTTTTTTTCTCAGAAAGGCTTTCGATGCAACTAAGGGAAGTGTGAGGGCAAGCCTGTGGATCTAGGTTAGCAGACTGTTATTATTTGGTTCCAAAAGATATATATCATCTTCTTTTAGATGACCAGTGAAAAATTTCTTTATTCTCTCTTGTTCTAGTCACCAGAACAGAGCAAAATTTCAACAAAAACTTTGTGCTCAACTAAGTATATTGATGTGTTACACAGTGGAAAGATTGGAGTTTCTATCACAGAATCACAGAATATGCTGAGTTGGACAGGACCCACAAGCACCATCAAGTCCAACTGTTAACCCTGCACAGGACCAGCCCCAAGAGTCACACCTATATCGTATATATGAATTATTTCCTCATATCATGTAAAAGATGCAGATACCCTTTCTAAGTGGCTATAGGATCCACCTTAAAAATTCAGTGTTTAATTAACTCAGAATTTTGCAAAAACATTTATATGAATTTATCTATGAAGAAAACATGGTTTGGTAGTCTTAAAGGCCAGATCCTTTCCATAACTGAGCCTCTTCTGCCCTCAGTTAAGACATTTGAGAAGTCTGCACAGAAAACTATGAAGAGGAAGTAAAGATTTTTAAAGGAACTAACAGGTCTAGGAAATTGCTGCAATGGAACTTGAGAACATTTATAACTAAAAGTTACAGTTTATAGTTTATAATGAAAAGACACATCAGATTAAGAAGATTATTTCTGTAGCTATTCAAAGCTAATTCTTGCAATTAATTTCATCTTTTGTTTTCACTAAAGATACTGGCAGAGAAATAAGATCATATCAGCAGAATGAGTGATGACAAAAAAGTTGGGATTCTTTATCAAGGTAGAGGAGTGTTGCATTAAAATACAAAAGGATTTTCTGCCTATGAAGACTGGAAGAACTGCCATAGGAGGAAATTTGGAGGAAGGTTTAGAAGCTTTGGAGGTCTGTTATAAAACCAAGTCCTCTCAGCAGAAGACAAAAATGAGGGAAGATACAGACATAGTAATTGGCTCACAGTGACCCACCAGAGCCAGGCTGTCAAGAGAAAAAATACTGGGATGTTTTAGCTGGGATTTCCCCATATAAAGAGGGAAATCTTAGTGCCATTGTAACTGACTTGGAATACAATTTACATCTCTCATAAGCATTATTCAAGAGTGGTATTAAAATTAGAATATGGTTACTAGAGTGGAAGAAAAGAAAAACTATGAAAAAAATAATATCTAAAAGCTTCCTGCTTTTATTTTTTAGCACAATGGAAGCTAGCAGAGGATGCAATTGTTGCTTATAAATATCTACAAGCAGGTAAATTCCAGGAAGAGATAGAAGCCAAAGGACAAATGGAGCATAAATTGATCATAAATATGGTTAGGCAGGGAGTTAGAAGCAGCCTTGGAGGAAGGAGATTAATGCAGATCAGCTGTTCACTTGGAGTACTGGGTACAGATCACATAACTACTTTTAAAAGGGAGTTTGATAAATGTATGCCTAGGGTTGATATGGCACGACTTCCTGCGATGATTGAGGGCTGGAACTGATTATCCAGAAGATCAGGTCCTAAGTGGATAGATTATTGGTGGAGAGAAAAGGGAATAAGCTAAGAAAACATAGTGTTGGGACCTGGATAGATAGAAAGCCAGAGACTGGAATTCATTTCCCATTTTGGACGTCAATATACAGTGTAAAAGAGTCTTTTATGTTCACCTTGTAGTCAAAAAAGAGGAATCAGCGATTTCAGAGGGCAATTCATTCCACCAAAACAGGAGCATTTAAAACTAGGGGATGTGATCCTGTGCAATCTGCTCTAGGCCAACCTGCTTCACAAGGGTGTTAGACTAGATGATCTCTGAGGTCTTTTCCAGTCCCAACCATTCTGTGATTCTATTATTCTGTGAATTATCTTGTGAGGAGAATTATCTTTTTCTAAGTCCCTCTCTGTTGAAAATAGCAAGAACATAAAAGGCAACCTTACATATACAAGCCTAAATTTTCAATGGCTGTAGTTAGTTGAAATGAATCATGCCATATCTAAGGGAAAATGTGTGAATAAATGGGGAGATGTAGAGGGAGATGTGAGAAATTCTGCTGCAGAGAGGAAAATAAGGGCAGTGATTTAGCCTAATTCCTGTAGTTTTATAATAACCTTGATATTTCTTCAGCATATAAATTACGTTTGCAAGTGATTATCTTGGCAATAGAAGTGAGTTGACAATGGCAGTGTGTGCCTCAGAGAAGTCCTGTTAAAGATGTGTTTTGGAAGAGCTGAAAGGTGAACATTTCATCTAAGATTATGAAAATTATTCTCTTCTAATTTTCTGTCAATGTTTCTTAAAGTTACAAAGCTGTTGCTACCCAGTTTTTCAATTTCTATGCATTTGATCTGAGAAGAAAGGGAAGCTTATAAACATACTTTGAGAAATTAAGTTTTGAACCAACTCACTGTCCTCTACCACATTTACTGTAAACTCACACTTGTTTTTTTATGTTAATCTGAGTGTTGAGTTCTGGCTGAGTTCTGCAAAGTTGTGTGGTTTTTCCTCTGGTGTATTTATAGAATGATGGGTCACTTTGGAAGGGACCCTAGAGATCATCTAGTTCTACCTTTTCTGGGATACTTGAAGGGGGTGAACAAGAGGCCTGAAAAGGGACTTTTGACAAGGGCTTGTAGTGGTAGAATAAGAAATGATGGCTTTAAACTGAGAGAGAGTAGATCTAGATTAGATATCGGGAAAAAATGCTTCCCTGTGAGTGAGGGTGGGGAGGCACTGGAATACTTTGCCCAGAGAAGTTGTGGGTGCCTCATCCCTGGAAGTGTGCAAGGCCAGGTTGGATGGGGCTTTGAGCAACCTGATCTGGTGAAAAATGTTCCTGCCCAGGCAGGAGGGTGGAAGTGGATGGTTTTAAAGGTCCCTTCCAACCCAAACCATTCTATGATGATTCTATGATTCTTATTGCCCTTGACATACATGGCCAGAACTATTTCTATCAGGATTTTAACTTTCCTAACCTAATCCCTGGCTGCTTTGAAAATTTCTCTGTATTCCTTCCAGCTTACCTGTCCTCACTTCAACTAGGCTACCTGTTTTAGTTTGTCCAGGAGCTCCTTGTTCATCCATGCCCGTGTCCTGACATTTTTGCCTAACTTCGTCTTCATCAGGATGTGTTGATCCCAAGGTTGGAGGAGGTGATGCTTAAATATTAACCAGCTTTCTTGGGCTTCCTTCTCTCCAGGGCTTCATCCTATGACACTCTACCAAGAGGCCAGTCTGCTGTTCTGAAGTCCAGGGCAGTGTGCTGTGCACACTCCACAGTGCCCTAAGGACCTTGAAGCCCTCCATTTCTTGGTCACTGCAGCCAAGGCCACCCTTGAGTTTCATGTTTTCCACCAGCCCCTCCAAAGCATTCCAGAAACCTCTTGCACTGCTTATGCCCTTACGTCCCTTCAACAGATATTGGGGTGTTTGAAGTCCCCCATAAGGACCAGGGCTTGTGAACATGAGACTGCTCCTACCTGTCTATAGAGGGTTTAATCTACTTGATCTTCCCGTTCAGGTGGCCTGCAGCAGACTCTCACTATAATGCTGCCTGTCCCTGCTCACCCTTTAATCCTGACCCATGGGCTCTTTGTCAGCTCCTCATCCATCCTCAGGTGAGCTCTGTGCACTCCAGCAGGTCACTGACATATTGGGCAACACCACCTCCTCATCTCCCCTGCCTGTTCTTCCTAAAGAGCCTGTATCCTTCCACCCTAACACTCCAGTTATAGGAGCTATCCCACCACATCTCCATGATACCAATAAGATCACAGGCTCTGAAGGCTTGTGCACTTCTCTAACCTCCCTTGTTTATTCCCTGTGCCAACTTACAGGCTGGAGCAGCTGGAATTCCTTTGTGCTGCCCCTCAGGAACCCTTCTGACCTCTCCAGTCTCTGGGCACCTCCTGCTAGCACTGGCATCCAACTGGTGGTAGTGGGATGGATTGAGAACCCTTCCCCTACCCTGTTAGAGGCAATTACTATAATACAGAAAGTGTACTTACAACAGGGATTTGCAATTTGCTCCAAACCACATAGACATCAAAGCTTGTGAGACACATGAACGAACAATTTCAAATGCATGCTAAACTGGGCAAGAAGACCAGGGTTAAGATCAATAACAAATCCCAAAGAAAAGGAAATTGTTTCTTTCATATGTAAAGGAAAACTGATTCTTAGCAAAGATCATTAAACATTGCATTTTCCCTGCTATACCATGCAGAGGAAATCTTTCTGTTTCATTTCTGTGGGTAGTTGTTTGTCTGTAAGTATTCTTTTCTTAGCTGTGACCTGAAACCAGTTCAAAGTTACTTTAAAAATATCTGTCACACAAGCACACACACACACACATGCCCTTTGTCCTTTCACTTCTTCTAGAGGTCACATTCTTCACCTGTGAAATATAGCATCTTCCTACCTCCCATACTGAACTTATGCAAACTATTCAAATGAAAGAACTACTGATAACTCCAGGCAATGGCAGAAATACCAATATCAGTTGTTACCATCTCCCCAGGCAGATGCTAACAGTGGTGTTGGTGTTGTGGCAGGGGGCAGAAGCCAACAAATAAAACATTTGCCATTGTTTTCTATGGTTGCCCTCACTCTGTCACTATGGGTAGTCCCAGATGAAGTTATACAATCTCTCATGGTAGAATTGGGCTCTTCTCACCAAGAAGGTTAAAAATAACAAACTTCATGTTCTGACCATCATAAGTGATGTCTCAACCATATCACTCTTCCTTTCAGTGAAGAAAATATTGGGATTTTGTAATTTTTGAGATAAAGAGATTGAATAGCAATGAGGTACTGTTGTCACGACAACTCATACCACTATTTCCACTCCCCTTGCAAGCAATAATTGACGCATAAAATCAGTGTAACACTAGTTTGTATGCCCCATATTTCAAGCACTCAAGCTACAGTAAGTAATACACAGTGCTATCTCAGCTGGAGTTGCTTGTCCTTAAAGAAGTGGATGTCCAACTGGCTTCCTGGGGCTGTTCTCTTGCAAATGGCCATTACAACAAAATATGCACGGCAATGAATTTACTAAGCCTAGGAAAAGTTGGCTTGGTCGGGTTAGGTTTTTGGCACATTTGCATTCTGCAGCAGACAGAGGTTTGTTTTAATTACTTAGAAGTGTTGCATGCACACAAATCATTACCAACCATTTGCTTGTAATGCAGACACACTGGGGGAAAAGCTTCTGCCAAGCAAATATGACTGGGTCAGTATTTTACTGTGATGGATAACTTGCAACTGAAAAATCAGAGGGTCTTATTACTTTTTTGATTGTTTTTGGCCTTGCAATTCCCCCTTAGCATTCTGGGTTATATATTTGGCTTGAACATCTGCAACAGAATGAGAAAATGAGAGGACTCCCTTCACACATGTCACCCTCCCTCCAGCACTGGAGCTGCCTTTTATTTTAAGTCTTTCAGAGCAAAGGAACACAGATCAGGTAGGGCAACTATAAAAAGGTAAAGCTGGTGTTTAAAAAGTCCTTTTTCCTGTCCTAAAAACTTTGTTCAGTGTCCACTAATACTTAGATAGACTCATAGGTTGGAGAAGACCTTTAAAAACATCACATCCAACTGTCAACCCTACACTACCAAGCCCACCACTAAACTATGTCCTCACCACTAAACTATGTCCCTAAGTGCCACATTTACACAACTTTTAAATACCTTCAGCAATGGTCACTAAACCCTGAGCAGCCTCTTCCAATGCTTGGCAACACTTTCAGGGAAGAAATTTTTCCTGATAAAAAATCTGTACCCCACCTTTCACAATTTGAACTCAATTCCTCTTGCCCTATCACTCATTACTTGGGAGAAGAGGCTGATCTCCATCTCACTACAACCTCCTTTCAAATAGAGAGTCCCCCCTGAGCCTCCTTTTCTCCAGACTCAACACTCACTGCTCCCTCAACTTCTCCTCATATGACTTACTCTCCAGACCCTTCACCAGCTATGTTGCCCTTCTCTGGACACACTTCAATGTCTTTTTGAAGTGAGGCGCCCACAAGTGAACTCAGGATTCAAGGTGCAGCCTAACCAATTCCAAGTACAAAGGGACAATCACTGGTCCTGCTGATCACACTATTGCTGATACAAGCCAGGATGACCTTGGCCTTCTTGGGCACCTGGGAATACTTCTGGTTGGACACACTTGGGATTGAACAGTGCCTGGAGCAAACACCAGTGGTAACTGGTGTATAAAGAGAGTTACTGCTCAGACATCTCATTTGGAGTCATGACAATTGTACAAACACCAAGTAAATGGTTGTGCCTACTCAGAGCCATGTTGGTGGTTCTGACATTTTTCTTGATGGGTGAGACATCAAAGTTGGATGACACAAACAAGAGGACTAGATAGATGGAAGAGAAAAGGAAAAGCTTTTGGCTGTACTGAACTGCAATAATACATGCCAGCTGCGTGCTCAGTTTTCAGTCCATCGGTGGCAGAAAGCAACACCAGCTCCAGTTTACTGCATAGACAATCTCCGATGTGATAGTCATGAATTTCCCAGCCACACACATTTTTTTTCTCACAACCTACATTTTTTTGTAGGATTTCTGCCACATTAGAGGGTGGCTGGGGCCATATTCAGTGCAGAGGAGTACTCAGGAGATGAAGCCATCTGGGGTAGACCACTTAATTTTTTTTTGGAAGAGATGGAAATGGTCACAATTAGCACTGCATAATGGATTATTGCAAGACATTGGGACTGTGGTAGTTGACTGTGTGCATCCTCTTAATTCAGTGCCTTTTGTCTTTGCTAGGATTCAGGTTTGGTTAAATGACTGTGGGGTAAGAGCATGAACAGATTGTTGCTACAGGCTGGAAATGTGTTGTACCAAACTTGGCTGGCAGAGAAACTGCTTTGTTCTGGAGCAGCAGCAGGATAATCCACAGCACCCAGTGACTGCAGAGGTTGTGTTTGGGAAAATGAATTTTATTCCCAAAATAACTGAGTCACAGATGAATTCCTTTGCTTGCTTGAAGCACTCAATTGCATGCAAGACACCAGGGTTGGTAGGAGAGTTCTGATTGCCTAGTGGTGCTTAGAAAACAGCCAGAACATGGTGGGGCACATGAACCTGGAGATGTTCTGTATGTTATGTTTAACATGACAAACACCAAGTTTCAAAATGTAGAACCTCAAATGAAACCCTAATGTGTCTGTCTATTTCAGATCTTAAATCTTTAGAACACTCCCCTTTGCCCTCTCATAATATTTTAGAAGTTCAAGATTACTTTTCCTCATTGTTCCAGTGATTTTCAATGATGCGACAGGCATGAAAACTTTTAATTAACTTTATATAAGTCCTTCCACTAATTCCAATAAAAATGTAAATCACCATTAACAATTCCTTTGTATGGTCAAATATGGACAAGGAGCAGAATGGCACTTCTGTTTTAATAGGCTAGAATGAAAATAGGGGTATAGTATGTTGATGAGAGATTTAAAATAAATGTACCTCTCCTAGGCAGCAGTCTAGGCAGCAGTTCACTGTATGAGTATGATATTTAATCACAGCAGGTTGGTCAGGCTTCTGTGAATGTTACAACTGCATTAAGACTAAAAATAGAGATGAGTTAGTACTAAAATAGCAACCTGCTTTTTCAGTGATGTGTACTCAAATGTTAAGCACCTTAACCTAGTGTCTTAAAGACATGTGGCTTGAATATTTATTATATGCAAAAGAATGAAAACATTTCATGTAGTGATTGCCTCTGGTACAGTGCTAGCTGGTGGAAGAGCTTTTATATTTCCTCTTACCAAGCTCTTCTTTGCATGGGAAAATGAACTCTTTAGATCAATTTGAGCTGGATTTTATACTCCTGCAATCTGCCAGTCTTTGGGTGGTCTCCAAGCTGTGTGCAGAGCTTGAGGGGCGTTTGGATACTGAGCCAAAGTCAGAAGAATGGATGGGAAGCCTGGAAGAAAGATGCACGAGGTTGCCTGAGATGGTCCCCAAACTTGCTTTCCATCAAGCAGGCAACAGATAGCTATGATGTGCCCTTGCACAGGAATGACCATGCCTTTAGGATATTTGATGTGCTTCTTGCAGCCATTAGCACTGTGTGCAGCTTTTGGCAGGACCACAGGCTTGCAGGAAGTGAGGGGAAGATATCCTTTTGGGCTGGAACTGGTTGCAATGATCATCCTCTTCCAGAGAAGACGGAAGTCCCTTTGCCCCCTCTTCTCCAATTCAGACCTCAGACTTCCACGCTGTCTTCTCCCTCTGTGGTGGCAGAAGGTTTGGACTGCCTGACTGTAATTAGCACTTCACTGCCAATACAAAGTGAGGAGCAGTACTTTGTTGATGGCTCATGAAACTATGTGGGATAGAGCAGAGCCATGTAGGTGGTTCTGACTGGAGCTGCCAGGACCAACTAGCAAAATGACTCTTTCTGCAGGAAATGAGGAGAGAGGGGTTTGTTCCACGTTAAAAAGCAAATTGCAAAAACCCTAAATTGCTCTTTTGTGCAGCTTTCATCTGGTACGTTCTGCTGAAAAAAGAATTATTATACATGCTCTCTTTGGCAGAAAATAATTTCATCTTGCCACTCTACTGTCTATGAGTCCTTGAGATAGAAGCCCATTTGGGAATATCTTGAGGAAACTGCCAGATCTTGGATATGTAGTAGGAATCCCCATGTTTATGCAGTGGGTACTCATGCCCAAGGAACATGATTCATTAGCAGTTTCTTACATCTTTCCAGAGGCACTGCTGGGGCTTCAGAAGGATTAATACTACTAACTACTTGTGGGACCTGAGTTCAACACATTTACTGGTGAAAAAAGTGCTGAATTCATTTCTACATACCTCCTTTTGTATTTGCTTTGGCAGATCTTCCAGTGAATAAGCATATTGCCATGTTGCTACATGATGACGTTTCTCCCCTCAGTTTCTTTTAACTCAATATTGACATTTAAAAGGGGTATTTTAATTCTCATATTTGTCAATTTTCTAGCATTTGCAAATAACTACAAGTATATTTGGGCCTGAATGTCAATTTTTCTGCCTGGTCTTTAAATGGGTCTGTGCTTGTTGTCTAACATTTGTTGCTTAATACTTAAATTTTATTAATTTCTACACTGTTTCTTGTTAAGGAAAGGGAGGTTTTGTGTCTTCAATTGCTTTTCAGTGTGCAGGTTCATGATCTCCAGCTACATCTTTTATGTGCCTATTGCTTTATCTCATCTCTAGATGAAAAATGCCTGATGGTACATGCAGGTTCTGTTTTATTTCTGAAGAAATATTCTGTTTTGGTGTTGGGTTTGCTTCATCCTTTTGAGAATTTCCTGCAGATGTTAATAAATCCCCAACCTTCTTCCCAAAACTTCTTTCAACCAGGCATTGGACATTGTTTCTAGTCAGCTCTGGGCCTGGCATTGGGAATGGTTCAGAGGATGCTCCTGTGGCCTCCTCGTCTAAAATTCTTACCAGCAACTCAGAGTTTCCTTCTCGAGACACATTTTCTCCCCTCCCATATTTTGTGAGCCTTCATGGACTAAAATAGAACAGAATAGACTATTTCAGTTGTAAGTAAGGAGTCTACAGTGATCATCTAGTCCAACTGCAAGTATTACCCCTGATCCTGCATGCCTGCTAGAGGTAGTGAAATATACAGCAATGCATGTGGGGAAATGAAGATTCCTATTGGATTTTGACCTTCACTCTGCTTTCCTGTGAGGTTTCCTGTGACAGTTTAGTTTATTTATTCCCCTCACCTCACTCCTCTTAACTCTGTGGATTGGAGCAGGGAGGAAGGGAAGGGAGTATTTTTCATGAGGAATGAACAGTCCTGAAAACTCATCCCAGAGCAGTTGAACTCCCAGTTGGGAATGATTTACAGACAGCATGCAATGTCCCCAAAGCTTCACTGGAGAGACTAGAGTGATGTAGCTGACTCTGAACTCCCCTTTTGAGATGTTTAATCCCCTCTGTTGACCTGCAGTGACTTGGTTATTACCTAACTTAGATGGTTGGGAGCATTCCCTTGTTAAGAATTACAATAGATGCCCAAAGTAATCACTTTATACATGTCCCTTTTTTCCACAGCAATAAGTGGGCATTTTAGAATTCCTGTGTCTAATGGATGTTATTAGGATATCAAGAGGTGCTTTGCCTGTTTCAGAGGAGCTGTATAATAGCTGAGATTGATGTGTGTTGACAAAAGAGATCATACCCTGAATTATTATTCATATCACAGTGAGATGTAGAGTGCTTAGCTCCATTGTGTTAAATCATGCATGAAGTTAAAACAAGAGATTGCTGCCTTTTGCAGTCTTGCAATAAAACAAGCAAAGGATACAACAAAGAGAGGAGGAATGTTACCTGGTGATCATAGGATAATCGTGGTCTCTATGATTACTGGACTGTTGAAAGAATGTCCTCACTTTTCACATCAGAAACTATTTTCAGAAATTATGTAGCTGACTTTTCAACATAACAATTTAAAATGGAGTTCTTCTGTACTCACAGGGAATAATTCACAAAATGGAAGTGTCTAAATTTCTTAAATAAATTATTCACTTGGAAGTAATTGCGAGCCCGACTTTTCCTGATGCCCTTCACGGCATTAAGGTATGAACTCATAGCTCAAAGACACTCAGCAGTAAATTTAGATTTAGCTGAAGAACAGCATTCTCCACTTAAATGGGGTGTTTCAGTGTATCTTTCAGCGAGACCTCACTCACAGCAAGGTGATGGCACTTTAACTTCATTACTTCTCAAAATAACCAGTTTCATGAAAATACAAACAGTAAAGCCCACTGTCCTATGGATTACAAAGGAGAAGTGGATTCCTTAATTTTTAGTAAGAGTGAGGTCAGATTGCAGTGACTTGTAGGGTCTAATTCAAGGGCTTTTGAGACAGCCAGTCAATTGAGACGCACAGGGATTCACAGTCATAGTTACTAACACAGCAAAATGGCTTCAGCCTTGTTTTCTTGAGAAATTAGACAGAAAATGTCAAAAACTCCCCACTATTTCTTCCAGTCCTCACGATTTTACTCCTCTCCCTTGCACTGTACTTGTTAGTCATTTGAGTGACTGAATTTCCTACCTTCTTTATAAGCTCTCTTGCAACAAGAAGTGCAGACTTCATGTCTTGCACTCATATTTGTCCTATGCCTTTACCATGTACTTCTTCTTGAATTAAGTATCTGAAGAGCAGCAATAAAGAAGAAAAGAATAAAAGTAACATGGTCTAATCTCAAGTTCTAAAAAGATTTCTAAGGAAAGGGTGAATAAAGTGTGATAAATGGTGAAGAAAGCAATCTGGATTTGAGGTTAGGATTGCAGTAAGTTGCCAAGTAGATTTGTCACAGGAAAACTAGACATCAGCTGTGCAGTGTATTTCCTATAGTTCTTCAATGTAAATTAGCACTATAACTGGAGAGATGGAGAAGGTTGCAGTATTTTGAGTGCTAGCAGGGAAGTAACTAACTGGTTGCAGTGACAATGAATTATCAGATTCAGTGGGTGTTATTAACAGAATTCCTCAAAGATATATTTTGAGACTAGTCATGTTTGATATTTTCTTTTGTAACTCAGCATAAAATTGGGGGGTTGAGAATAACATTGTCTTATGATAGTAATGACACATCCTCTATGCAAAGGAAGTTGAGTCTATAAAGACTGAGGCAGGTGTTGGATAACTTAGAGGATTGAAGGATGAGGAATGAAATCAATCAGAAGAATGACCAGGTCACGCAGGACTGAAGGCAGCAACCCTGGCAGTGTGGCAGAGCTCATCATCTGAAGTGACTGAGGAGGAGTGAATCATAGCCTTTTGCAGGTTAATGGTGAAATATCAAGTTGACAAAACCATGGAAAGAGCATGAAAAGCTGCATGTGTCTCAGTGTGTAACTGATGAGCATGTCTAGTAGATACAGGGGATTAGAGAGTGCTGAAATTATGTTATTTTTATGTTGAATGCAAATGAACTCCAAAAGGAAGTTGCAGAGATGTTGCTTCAATGTTGATGGGAATGGAGGACCTTTCTTAACTGGAGGGACAGAAAGGGTTGCGCTGGCTCCAACAAGTAAAACAGTCTTGCTGAAGGTGAGTTTGTCTCAGCTTAAATAGTTTTATTACCATGTGTTTATCCTCCCCGTGTATTTGTAGGCAACAATGTTGACAAGAGAGCAAACACCTAACATGATGAGAAATGCATTTGGGCTGGAAACTGACAGAGTTTCTTCCAGAGGAAACAAAATTTGTCAGAATGGGAAATGGGTAAGAATCAATCTGATCTGTTGAATGAGGTTGGTATATTGTGACTGTGACTATAAGGGAGCTGGACTGCTGACATAAAACACTGTTTTCCTTTGAGTGTCATAAAAACTTTCATGTAAACATTTTAATTGTGCATTGTGTTTCTGCAGTGCCAGCAGACTGGCTGGGTGGGAGTTCTCATGAAGTCTTCTATTTATCAGCGTGAAGACCATTTATTGCATTTTACTCTTTGCCTTTTTAAAAGGCACTCGTGAATGGAATTTGACTTCCTTTTGTATTTTCTTCTTATGATCACCTATGATGGGAGAGAAGATAAGCAAGGCATGGTTTAACCACAGTTTTTGGTGACAAGTCCCACATGTTGTGGTGCTCCTGATTGGCACAAGGCCACTGAAGCACTTCAGCTTTTCCCAGGAAGGCAGAACTGGGCAAGGGGGCTGCCTGTGTCATATGCTTTATCCTATATCAATATCAAATATATATGTTGCAAAGCTCCTGCTTGCTTTGACCACCACTCACCATAGCCATTCAGTAACTAAGGGCATATGTATAAATAGAACTAGGAATTGGCAACAGACCTCCACTTAGAGGGTTAGCAAACATTTCACCATGTCTCTCACTCTGAATTAATTATCTATAGCTCTTCTTTTTTTGTTCCGTCCCTATTAAGGGAGTAAAACAGTCCATAAGAGAGTCATGTACAGAAGAATAAGCTTTCTCATCTTTGTGCCCATGTCAATTCAAGAAAATTATTTAATATGTATTTAAATTGTGTATGAAAATGGATTGTCGCCACCACTGCCTGCACTCAGAATGGTTTGGATACAAGACTGATTTTCGCCTCTCACCGACATCTACACCTTAATTTGATCATTTCTTTTGCCTTGCTGGTACAGATCAGGAGGCCTAGATTTTGACCTATTACCAAAAAAATCTGTTTAATGGTGTTGTGTTCTAACAACTCATGAGAACCAGTATATAAGTGATTCCCTAATCCACATTAAGTGTGTTGTACTGGGTATGTTGTGTGAGTTGCACACTGAAACAGGAGCTTTGGCATGTGCTGTCACTTCCACCACACGTTCACTCTCTTCCCCTTGTGCAATGTGTCTTAGTCTAGTGCTTGAAGTTTGGAACAGAACAGCTGAGATAAAAGGTCTATTGTAGCATTTGGGGAATTATTACTGCTTTCTACATGTTCAGTTCTTCCTTTTGTGCTCTTTCCCTTTTGTGCTGTTTTTCCTTTGTTGTTTTGGAAGGGCTGATGTGCACGTACATTGCAATGTCTTCTCAGGTGTGCTGGGAAAGGGATTTCCACCAGCTCCCTTGAGAGAATGTGAGAGGAGTCTTTCTCTCCAAGCAGTGACTTTCAGAAAGTTACTGGAAATTTCTCTAAGGTCGCCTTGTTCATCCTTGCCCACAAGAGCTTTAATGCTGTAAAATCTATCTCTGAAATAAGAAAATGGAAGCCTGTCTTTCCTTTTTGCAGATTACCTTTTCTATAAATATTACTTCTTGCATCCCAGACCTTCCCCCATTAGCAGATATTAATGTCTTAATAACACTGGCATTCACTAGGAAAATACATTTCACCTATCACGTTCAGATCAGAACAATTTCTTTATTTTTTTTAACCTCAGAGAAAAGATTGTGTTGGTTTTTTTTTTTTCCAGGAGATGCTTACTTTTCAGATTGTATTTCACATTGCAATTGAAAGGGATTTAATGATCCATTTATAATAATTTGAACTGTCGTGTTTTTGTTCTTAACACATTTTGTGAATGACTAGCTGCAACAGCTCCCAGCTGGGTGCAGTAATGCTTGATGGGGCTCTTTGCTCCAGCAGCTCTGGAAAGTTTCATAAAAAGTGCAATTTCAAATAATGAAGGTTAAAAGGATGATGTGTAAGTCTTTATGTGACACACCTATTCAAATCATTTGTCACACCATGGAATAGCTGGACTAGAACTATAAGAATGAAAAGTGTTATGCTGCCTTCCACAGTTCACTGTTTTATTTACTCTATGACCTTATTTTTCAATAACATTTTAGGCCTACCAGACCTAACACAACTAGAAATTGTAGCCTCAGGCTGCATTTGCCAGCTAAAGAGCATGACTGTGTTATACCAGGGGAGTCTATAATGGTATAATAGCTTCATAGCCAGGCTAAAATGTAATTAATCATCTATTAAGAACTGGAAAATAACTGTAATTGGTCACCCTGTATAGCAGGATCTGGTTAGGCAGAGAATTAATGAGTTTAATGTTAAGTAATTTCTCTCACCACTTTACCTAAACACCTTACTGTTCTCATTTACTCATATATTTATTCATCTTTTCATTCATTTATGTTCTTGGCATCATTAAGCATCAGTCTTTTGATCCTGAAATCTTTGTTTTCTACTATTTCTGGAAATTTTCAACATGTTACATGAGCCTGTACTTAATGGCTTTGATGAATGGAATGTGAAAGCGCTAATGGAAGAATAACTCTTTACATGATTAATCACACTCTAAAATTCAAGGGAAAGAAAAATTAGACAAGGAAGTCAGTGAAAAATATGAATGCCAAGTGGCTTTATCAGCACCTAGGGCAAGCCAAAGCCAGCTGGTTACTTTCTTGATAAAAAGAAATGGTATATTTCCTGCTTCTGGAATTCATTAGGGTGATTGAATTGATTCAGTGTCAAACTTCTCTAGTGAAGGAAGAAAGACTGGGAATTGTAAAATGTTCAAGGAACTGGATATACTGGGGATGAATGTGGCTTATATGAAAAACAGAACTGACTTGTTTTAAAAGGGAGGTTGATCTATTTCCAGAACAGATTAGGTGATGTGTGTCTTGTACTGGAGCAGGTTTGTGGATCTGGAGACTGAAGAGATTCTTCCGAGGCCTGCCTTATTGTGGAGGGAAGGAAGGAGGTGACATATTCAGTCACAGGGCAGGAACAAAACTTCAGCAGTAGTTTCTTGAACACACCTATGGAGGTGATGCTTTAGTAGACAAAGACAGAGAAAAGTTGTCTGAGATGAGGGACACATTTGCACATCTGTTTGCTGCGTGAACTCCAAAGAAAGGCGTGTCCCAGAGGGATTGTCACAATAAATGCCAAAGTTTTCAGGAATTCAGCACTGAACAAGAACACCAACACCCAGATATTTTAATTTTGTAGTAAGTGCTCAACATTCGTATAAATATGGGGTGTCACTGGATCCTTCAGATGCTATTATCATAATGCAAACAATGGGAGGTACCAGTAGACTTTGGCAGAAAGGGATGTTTCAAGCACTGTCTTACACTCTGCCAGTCTTAAGCAGACGAGTACAAACTGAATTTCACTCTAACTTGCTATGGGCAATGAGAGCCCAAGGTTTTAATTAATTTTGAGAGAATTAAGATAACAATTAATTTTTTTTTCCACACAGTTTATAGATAAAACAAAAATGTTTTGATAGCATTATTAATGTGCTCCATGGTCTGCATATATAACAGGAAATGTTTTTGGTGTCATTACTGCTAATGATGAAATAACTGCATGATGGTGGTGAAGGATGGCAAAACCACAAAAAACCCAATAGCCTGGTAGAGAAAACATGGTAAAAACAACAGAATTCAAGGATTTAGAAACAGCGAGATGGAGATGTGAGGAAAACACTGAAGTTGGAAAGAAGAATGAAGCTTTTTATTGTGAGGGTGGTTGAGTACAGAAGTAATTTGCACAAAGAGGTTGTTGAGTCTCATCCACAGAGATATTCAACCCCCATCTGGACACATCCTTCAGCCACCTGCTTTATCCATCCTCACTCTGAGCAGATTGAGTTGACCAGATGCTCTCCAGAGGTTCCTTCCTCATTCCAACTCCAGCTAATCTGTGTCATTTTGTATTTAATTATGTTTGCATAGTAACTTTCACTTCTGATGTTTGCTCATTTTTGAGTGCTTTGTAGAGACAGGGAGCGTGGACAGGAACACGTATATATAGAAAAACCCCAAAACAACAGTGGATGCTAGCACTCATATGTGGCATGTGACATATAAGTTGCACATCAGGCTTGACTGCCAGCCCTGTGAGGGTTGATTCTTTCTCTCAGGACAGACCATGGGGAAAGCTGACTTAGAAGGAAGAAAGACAAATGATTTTTTCCCCGATGTGTTTTCTGACCTGCAGCACAATCATACAAAATCCTCTGAGTTTATACTGTCTATTGGTAATGCCAGAAAGTCAGCATGTTTGTATGGAGTAATACATCCATTCTAGCAGGAGAGTTGATCCTTTGCTCTGTGGATGAGAAGAACAAGGAACAATTTTCTAAAGACAAAGACATGTTATTCTATTCACCCTGTCATGATATGCTTGACTAAAGGTTTTGTTTTGGACAGGTGTCATGAGGCAAGGGCTGAGGCAAGAAAGTAAGTACAGTCCCATATACTCTTGTGTAGAGTGTTTGGATTGCACTAGATTGTCCTTGCATACACCTTCCAATCAGATCCACAGGGAACTGAGAAAGCAGCAGTCTCAAAAAGGGGACAGAACTAGTCAAATAATTTTTCAAAGATAGACAGCTGAGAGGATGACCCATGTGCTCCATCATCTTTTCTCTTCTAGATCACTTATTCACACCTAGAATGGATCAATATTTACCAAATTGTCTTTATCTGGGGAGGAACTCAATGCATGACTAGGTTGTGTTTTAATGGATATGACGTGTTTCCATACATAGATTTCTGCTCTCATCTGTCATTCCTGCCCATTTTTATGTGCCCACAGTGAAAGACTGGAGTGCAGGACACAGTCTGCAGGACTGCAGTCCAGTCTATGTGATTTGTTCTTCGTGATAGAGAAAGAGGAAAGGGTAAGAAATGCATTTCCCGGCAGTAGTCAAATAAAGTAAAAATATAAGGGAAGAAAAAAGAAATGAGGGTTTATACCTTTTTGTTTTCTGTTCCATTTTTTTGGTTAATATTTCAATTGCAAATGTACTGCTGGTCAGTTGTGCTAGGATTTTTCTTTTGAAATATCTTCATATCTTTATTGATTTTCACTTTAAATAGCATCTCCCTTAGTGACTTTTGAAACAATGGCTGAATATTTTTCATCTTCAGAGACATAAAATATATTAAAAAGTATGATAAGTATGTCCAGAAGAAAAATAAAAAAGAAAAATTCTTTAAAGAAGCTAAAAAACAGGAACAAGAGTCTTGAGAATTTCAAGAGAGACTTTCAGCATTAGATTTTTTTTTTAAACTGGGGCTGGGGGAAGCAAGCATTGTTCAGGTATGTGAAAGAAATATAATTTTTAGCTCATATAGATGAGAATGCTGCACGAATAAGGGGCAAAAAACTGCCAGAACATGGGATCTGAGTGCCAAAGTCACAAAGGAGGTAAGGAATAAAAGGCAGCATCTGCAGACCGGCTCAGTGCCATGGAAAGAGAGACAATCCTGAATTTGAATGGGGAACCAAATTGCAGAAAGAGCCTCATCTGGTCTTCTGCAAACATTCAACTGTCAAAACCCAACTGAGCTGTGAGTTTCCATTTGGTTTTATTGTCGCTGTCAATGAATAGGGGGAAAGAAAATGGCAGAAGAGAGAAAGAGGATGGTAGAGAAAGCTTTTAAGAGACTATTTGGACAGTCCTGAGGGGTTTGGAGTCAGATGAGAGGGGAGTCTGAAAAGAAATAGAGCAAAGTGTATCTCGTCAATTGATAGTAATTTTCATAGAGTCATAGAAGGCAGAAATGCGGAGAGAAGAAGGATGTGCAACTTGTTCTGGTGAAGATGTGTAGCCCAAGCTGCCTGGCTGGGAAAGCAGTGCTACCTGTTCACATATGGCAGCATTTTAGGAAGGAATAAAAAAAGAAAGAGAAACATTTTCTGACTTCAAAGGGGGCTGGATGTCCAAAGAGAGATCTAAGGAGAGATGTAATCTATTATGTTGAACTAGTCATCACTGATGACCAGACTGATTTAAGGATGTTAGTGATGATATGCCCAAGAGCTAGGCCCATGTGAAATGGGAGTCAAGATTACAATTTTGGCTAAAAAAAAAAAATAAGAAAAAGAAAAGGAGAATAAAACCTGATGGGACACTAATGAAGGGGTATGGATGAGAAGCCAGGGGGGTAGGGATAAGAAAGGCAGACTCTGAAGCAAAAGAGATGTCTGAAAAGTCCTTGAACAGAGGAATAGTAATAAGAAAATACAGTAGAAAGACTGGCTCCTTATAGCAAAGGAAGCTGACAATCAGATATGCAGAAATGGCAAAAAATAGTCTTAATTCTGTCCTTGTACAATAATCTTCCAAGACACATAGAAAAACAATAGCACTAAAAGCAAAGAAAATTAGGAAGAATAGAGCATGGAGTGAATATTCATTAAAGGAAGAAAAAAAGTCTGCTGCCATTAGAGATTTGACTAGAGATGGGGTGTTGTCCTCCTGTCTCTAGTTGTTACAGTTCTTGGACTGAAGTCCAAAACAAAAGCATAAAAGAAAGATCCAGCCAAACTACATCTGGCAGATTATTGCGGATTTCTGGCAAACTGCTGCGAATGTGCCTCACTTGCATTTTCTTACAGCTTTCACCAGCAGCTTCTTCAGCAATGAGGATGTGTCTCTCTCACTTACACATATTGAAGCTGTTCCATTTTAACATAAATAATTAATTGTTCATTGGAGCAGGAACTAGGAGAAAGTGTCCAGCATGCCAGGTGAATGTCCAAACTACTGTATTATGGAGAAATTCCCATTTTCTCTTGCTCATTAGGTCTTAATTCAGCTATGCAAAGCAGAGCAGTGTCAACAGAAGTAAATGAAATGGCTTTGTCCCAAATAGCCACACAATGCACTGAGGAGGGCACCTCCAGAGAAGGTGAAAAGCAGAGCTTTGAACACTTAGGAAGATGTAGCCACATAAACATACAGTTTTCTTGTGCCAAGGTTTTTTACTTACACCTGGGGCACAAATTGGTTAAATTACAGATTTACTCATCCACAGAAAATAAAAATATCTGTGTGAAGGGCTGCCTTCTGTCACAGAACTTGTCTTTCATTCTTAAAGGAGCATTTCTAAGAAAAAGAGACAGAAAACATAGTTCATGAAGACTTTCCAGCCACCTGGAGGGATATCAGCAATTTTTGTCTGCTGATTCTTTTACACAAATTAATATTGTGGGTTTAAAAAAGGAACAAAATAGCAGGACACAAGTTAGTCAGAGTGATATTGCTTTAAGTATCAGTGGGTTTTGTGCCAGTTGTACCTCCCAGTGCATTGGTGCACTGCTTAGAGCCCTATGAATATCTTTGCAAAACGTAAACCAAAGGGCAGAAGAAATCAGGTAATTTTCACATTTAGGCTAGTCCATAAAATAAGGTCATATAAAACTTATATCAGTATGCAGAAGTTGATTAGTATTTTGAGGAGAATCAGATGTAATATCACCATTGCTGTGAAAGCCAACTCTTTGGGAGCATGAGTCACTGAGAGATTGGTGCAGCGTGTATCTATCATTGCACAGCTGCAATGACCTCATCATCTCCTCCATACTCTGTTGTGGACTTCCTCACTATAAATGCTGATGGAAAGGACATATCTTTGTCCAGGTAGAAAGACTTCCACCACATTATCTGAGCAGTATAGAGAGAAAGGTGGAAGAAGATCATCATGAGGAGAAGTGCAGGGAACAGGCTTGGTGCCAGGACTAAGTTCATCTTTACATGGCCACACTGAGAAATTTGTCGTATCAGGAAGAAAAATGGAAAATCGATCATGTTGGTTTTAAGGGACCCAGTTACAATACCCCTGCCATGAGCAGGGTTTTCCTTCACTAGACTAGTTTGTTCTAAGCCCTGGACAACCTGGCCTTGAAACCTTCCAGGGATAGGACATCCACAATTTCTCTGGGCAACCTGTGCCAGTGTCTCACCAACCTCAGAGTTAAGAATTTTTTCCTTATATCTAAACCAAATCCTCTTTCAGTTCAAAACCCTTTTCCCTCGTTCTGTCATTACAGGACTTGGCAAAAAATCTTGCTCCATCTTTCTTATAATCATCCTCTCTCTATTGAAAGTCTGCAGTAAGGTCTCCCTGGAGCCTTCTCTTCTCAAGACTGAACAACCCCAACTCTCTCAGCCTGTCTTCAAACCAAAGGTCCTCCAGCCCTGTCATCATTTTTGTGGATCTCTTCTGGACTTGCTCAAATAGGTAGGTCCATGTTTTCTGCCAGGGATCCTAGAACTGGACACAGTACTCCAGATGGGGTCTCACAAGAGCAGGAGGGCAGAATCGCCTCCCTTAGCATTTTGACCATGCTGTTTTTGAAGGAGCCCAAGATAAATTTGGCTTTCTAAGCTGGAAGTGCACATTGCTGGCTCATGTCATGTTTTTACTCTACCAGTACCCCCAAGTCATTCCCCACTGGGCTGGTCTCAATCCACTCTCCCACAGGCCCTGCAACATTACATGCTGGGGGTAGAGCAGCTGGACAGTTGCCTGTCAGAAAAGGACCTGGGGATTCTGGCCAACAGCAGCTGAACATGACCCACCATGTGCCCAGGTGCCCAAGATGGCCAATGGCGTCTTGGCTTGTATAAAAAAATAGTGTGGCCATCAAGACCAGGGCAGTGATTGTCCCTCTGTACTCAGCACTGATGAGGTCACAACTTGACCCTTGTATCCAGCTTTGGGCCCCTCACTGCAATATTGTGTCCAAAAAAGGACAACAGATCTGGGGAAGTGTCTGGACATGTCCTGTGAGGAGCAGCTGAGGAAGCTTGGAGTGCTTATCCTGGAGAAAAGGAGACTTGTAGCAAGGTGGGGATCCACCTCTTTTCCCAGACAATCAAGCTGTGGCAGGGGAGGTTCAGGTTGGACATCAGGAAGATTTTTTTCCATTGAAAGCATGGTTAACTATTGGAAGAGTGAGGTGGCAGAGTCACAATCCCTGGAAGTGTTCAAGAAATGACTGGACTTAGCAGTTACTGCTATTGTTTAGTTGACATGGTGGTGTTTGCTCAAAGGTTGGACTTGATGGCCCTAGAGGTCTTTTTCAGCCTTAATGATTCCATAATTCTGTGGGTCTATGACTCAGTCCTCAGTCTGTATTGATACTGAGGATTGCCCTCACCAAGAATGCAGGACGTTGTACTTGGTGATTTTCATGAGAATTGCAAAGGTCTACTGCCCAAGCCTGTCAAGGATGTCTCAATGGCATTCCTTCCCTCTCGTGTGTCATTGGTGTCATCTGCAAACTTGCTGAGGTACACTCAATCCCACTGCCTGTCACTGATGGAGATATTAAATAGTATTTCTCCCAATATGGACCCCTGAGAGCATCTACTCACTTCTGGTTTCCACGAGATATTGAGAGCTGACTGCAGCTCTTGGGTGCAGTCATCCATCTGCTTCCTTACCCATAAAATAATGCCTTCATGAAATCCATATGTGTTGAAATTAGAAACATGGATGTTGTGTGGGGCCATGCCAACATAATTAATAGGGGCTCAGGATGATCAAGATAGATGACATCATTCATACTTACCACTAACACTTTGAGGTCTGTCCGATTCCTCTGTCTTTCTTTCCTCTTCCTTTCATGGATGAAACTGAGAGATGCTGAATGTTTTTTTTTTTGGGTCAGCTTTGATTTTGCAGGCTTTGAGGAACATGAGACAAAGAAACCTGCACATTTCCTATCAAAGCCATGAACCAAGTTTATACGGGAATTTGGATCCCTCTTGACTAATGATCAGTGTAATAAAAATAGTGTGTTCCAGGAGATGGCCTTTATTTTCTAAATGTATTTGCTATTGCACATACCTCATACACTTCTGTTTTGTTTCCCATAGCAGCCTTGCAAAGCTTTCATCAGCCTTCCATTGCTGTATTCATTTAGGGGTGCCCCATGTGGTGTGGATGCTTTTTCCAGACAATGCCAGTGACAAAAAAAATGAGATTTGATGATGAAGGCAGTCAAGCAAAGCTTTAGAAGTAGCTTGTTACTTTTGGGTTATGGTACAGAAGAATTGATAGCACACCTATGTTTTAAGATAAAAGGAATCTTCTTCTCGGAAAAAAAATAAAAGGTAGTCAAACCCAGTGATTTTATGCATTTGATACTCTGAATATATGATACCCAACAGAACAATCTCCCTAAGCCCCCTACATGGGAGTGCTGGGGAGTTACAAAAATCAGATGGTTAGATGGTGCCAGAGGGGAAGAGCAAACCAGCTTTACACTCTGCAAAAATGAGGTTACCTGGGGGTGCTCTGTCAATATGAGAAGTTGCTTTGCAAGAGAAAGTTCTTGCACACCACAGTATCAGGGTGTTGCTGGTTGTGTGATGAGCTTTGCAAATAGTTGTAAACATTGTCCAGAGCTGACTGATGCGTGCAAGGGAGTGCTGTCAAACAGATGGCATGTGTCTCTCTTCAAAGTCAAGCAGCATCCTATACATCAATGTAGAATAAAGGAACTTTTCCATTCTGCACCATGATCTGGTGGGTGAAAAGGCACTTAGACTGCCTGAAATGAAAGGCTTTTAGTTTTCTTTGTTCTTCATCTACTGAAGCATTTGCTAGCTTACTCTGTTTATGGTCACACTTTCTATGAATTTTTCATTATAAACAGCTAAAGGTTTAGTAAATAATTAATTGCTCCTATAAGCATCTTACAGACACAAGCACCTGGATAAGAAGCATTTTTAATTATGAAAAACTGTGGTGTGGGCAACATATTAGGCTGCTGGGCCTTCTAAAAGATGATTTCAGAAAGCTTATTAGAAGATAAGTTATAAATTAACTGTTTATGTGTAATCTTCAAGGAATATTTGGCCCCATTTATTTGGAAAATGAGCATTACAGGATGTTTGAGGCAATTGCTCTAGGTTTCTTCTCTGTCTGACCATGAAAATAGCTGTGAATGGTCTGGTTTGGAGCCAATTTCAAATCAAAGCTGGCTGTATGAGCTCTGAGCTGTTGTGGGTCTGGGAGTGCTGTGAAACTTTGCTTTGTAGCTCTTTGGAGTTGTGCATCCTGTGGAGCTTCTGGGGGTAACACAGTTGAAGTCTTGGTCTGTGGTGTCCCCATGACAGTGCACTACTCAGAAAATGAGAAACAGAAACAATCCTCTATCCTGTCTTTGCTCACTCACTGCAACCAGCTCCACTGAGTCATGCTTCCCTGTGAAACCTGGGAATTGTCCTAAATAAACAAAAATCTCGTGACAGCAAAGCAAATGCAAAGAATTAGATCACAGGAGTTAAAAAAGAAATCTCTCTTCAAAGAGGAACCCAAACCAAACCCAACTACAGGTCTGTCCTAAGAATCCTTCTGCCACAAGAAAAGTCTTTGACTGACAAAGCCTTAGACAAATGATAAGGTCATTCCCTCAAACACATTGAGAGGTAGAAGTGGTGAATTCAGTCCAAATAAAAAGCTTGTTACCAAACTTTTTATAAGTGTTTAGAAAGTGAAATATTTTTATGACACATATATATATATATATATCACATCAATTATGTAAACTGAGGGTTGCAATAAAATAATTCAAAAGTCTGCCTTCCTTATTGTGAACATATCCCATAAGCAGCATTTGTTTCTATATTAAAATCAAACTGTGTAATTATAAAATCACAGAATGAATTAAGTTGGAAAAGACCTCTGAGATTGAGTCCAATTTATGACTAAATACCACCATGTCAACTAGACCAGAGCACTTATGTGCAGTCTGTCATATCCAGTCTTTCCTTAAGCACCTCCAGGGATGGTGACTTCACGACTTCCCTGGGCAGCCCATTCCAGTATCTGATCACCCTTTCTGTGAGGAAAATCTTCCTTGTGTCCAGCCTGAACCTCCCCTGGAGCAGCTTGTTCTATTGCTGGTTGCTCGGGAGAAGAGGCTGCCCCCCACCTGGCTACACCCTCCTTTCAGTACAGAATAAGGTCGCTCCTGAGCCTCCTTTTCTCCAGGCTAAACAACCCCAGCTCTCTCAGTCACTCCTCACAGGACATGGTCTCCAGACCCTTCACCAGCTTCACTGCCATTCTCTGGACCCTTTCAAGTACCTCAACGTCCTTTCTGAATTGAGAGGCCCAGAACTGGGCACAAGAGTCAAGGTGGGGGCCTCACCAGTGCTGAGTACAGGGGAATAATCATTTCCCTGGTTCTGCTGGCCACATTATTTTTTATACAGCCCAGAATGCCATTGGCCTTCTGGGCTACCTGGGCTAAAGGTTGACTCATGTTCAGCCTGCTGTTGAAGAGCAAATCTTTATAATTGTTGAAAACCATTTAGAAACAAAACTATCCTGCCTTGCCCAAATACATCAAACTGAAAGGAACAAACAATACCAAACCAAATCCACCTACAGATCTATTCCAAAAAACCTTCTGCCACAACCAGTCTTTGACTGACAAAGGCTTTATTTAGCAGCAACGTTAAGTTCACCTCCTCACTCACATTCAGAGAAGGATTTCAGCACAGACACACCCATGGGAAAAGGAGAGTAGCTTTTGCTAGTGATTCCTTTAGCTCTCCGTGAGGGTGGTGAGGCAGTAGAACAGGTTGCCCAGGGAAGTAGTGGATACTCCATCTCTGTAAGTGTTCAAGGCCAAGCTGGATGGGGCTTTGAGCAACCTGGGTTAGTGGAAGATGTCCCTGCCTATGGCAAGTGGGTTGGAACAAGATGCTCTTTCAGCTCCTTCCAACCCAAACCATTCTATGATTCTATGACTCTTTCTCCACCCATAACCCAAAAGGTTTCTCTCATGATGAACCCCTAAGCTACTACAGCTATATGGAAGGAGTAGGGATTAGTACCACTTTATGGAGTCCTTGATTGTGAGATCAAGGCTGTAGTTGTGGAAAACCAAGGTGTCCTTGCATGTTTCGAGTGCCCACAGTTGCTTCAGCCTTATCTTCTTGTGGACTGGATATTTCTTTTATAATCAATCTCCTTCATACATTGATAAATGGAGGTTGTTTGAGAATCTAAAGGAAAAAAAAAGTACAAAAAAAGAGAAAAGGCTTCTTACATGTTTGAAAAATTGCTTCACAGTCCAACAGCCTCGTCTCCCTCCTCCACCCTCTTTCCGTGCCTCTCAGCACATTGCCTGGCTGCGTTATTCCCGGTTCAGCTCCCGCTCCCGTGCTGGGGCCAGTCACCTTGTACAAAGTCAAGTGGCTGCAGAAGTCACGCAAGCGGGTCAGTGCCTGGGCTGTCAGCTCTCAGGGGACAGATCCTGCACAGGAACTGGGCTTGAGCTGCTGGGTTAGAGCTTCCCTCAGCATCTCTCCTGATGCAGCTAAAAACACAAGGCTGGATGGATGGAAGCGTCAGAAGTACATTTTCCCAGAGGTCAACCAAATTCTGGTAATGATGCAATGCCGCAGTGCACTCCTCCTAATCCAATCACACAGCATAATGGTTTAGGCTCTATCAAATAAAGTTCAAGGTAAGCATGTGAAACGTGGCTGCTCCTCAGCTGCTGGCAGCTTTCCTAAGTGATGAGAATCAGATCAGAAGAAGAAAAAAGCCTCCCATCTCCAAAAAGAAACTTCAACACAGACACACACTTGGAAAAAAGACAATACTTGAGTTCAGCTTTTGTTGCCAGGCTTTTTTTATTTTTTGAAAGCATTTTTATTTTACTCTCGTTTTCCAATTTTAAAGCCTATTTGTTTTAGGTCCAGATTACTTCTAAAATTGCTGATTATTTTTGATGCCTCAGTTTATGGGTTGAAACCAGGTCTGGAGTGGGGACGCCTGATTTGTTCTCAGACGTGAGTAGACTCAGTACATTGGGGAAAATCAAGACCTTTTAAAAACACCTCAGACTGAGTGTCCAGAAGTTGGCATGCCAGAAAATATTTTTTATTTCAGGACCTCTTTGATCTTTGCCTTTGTGCATGGTGCTAATAACACCAAGGTCACAGGTTCAATCCGTGTACAGGCCATCCACTTAAGAGTTGGACTTGATGATCCTTGAGGGGCCCTTCCAACTCAGAACATTCTGTGATTCTGTGATCTTTGATCAGTAAAGTCATTGATGCTACTTAAGCAGTTCAAAATACCAGATCAGGGAATATAAGTCTCTGTAGGGTTAATCTGTATTGGGTAAGTAATGTAATATTGCTTCTATATGAATTAAATCTGTCGAACAGTAAACGCACCAGCAAGAATTCACACGGCTACTGACCTGATTTATTTCTTATTAAATATTAATTGCAGTTTCTTCACCATGTCCTACTGAAGTTGTGCAGCTGTGTGAGAGATATATACATATTTATCTTTAACTCAGTGCTGTGTATTCATCCAAAGAACACACAGCACTGATGGACACACCAGTTATTTCCCATTCAAAACATGTGAATAAAAGCAAATTGGAGGTGCTCTACAGATCTGTCTGCTACTTAGTTTACTCCCACCCAAAAGAGATTTTTCTGGGTTGGGAGAGTGCCTCCCTCTCCTCTCTTTGCATGTTCTAGTCCCCAGTGAAACACTTTGCAGTGATGTCACTTTTCCGTGGCTGAATTTTCAAGAGAATTAGGCTTGCAATGAGCAGGGTGCTGTGCACCTTCCTCAGCTGGTTCCAGGATATTGTCAGTTCTTAATTACCTGTGAGGGGATTACCCAGGGCATGGATTAACTCTGCAGTGGCTACAAACCACTGAGGCCAGACCTGCCCGAGCTGGCTCAGATCTGCAGTCGGCAGGACTGTGCTGGCTCTGTGCTGCAAGTGCTTGTGGGTCTGAGCTCCCCTGGGATGTCCAGCCACTACGAAGGTTAAGATTTATCCTTGTTTCGTTTCTTGCTTGTGTGTTACCTTGCAGAATAAGGATAGAACTGCAAATCATTGTCATGGCATTGACTTAATGGTATTGAAATCCAGTTAAACACAACTTATTAATATAAAACCTGCTTGAAGGAAAATGAAGCCCTGAACTAATTATTTAAGACTTGATTCTTTCTGTTTCAAAACACCTGACTTTTTTTTTCTCATGAACCTAATATACTCATCTCCCTGTTTACCAGCACCTTCCCAGCGTCTGCAGTGTTATTGCACTGGTGTGATGGATAAGAAGCGAAACAGCTCCTTTCTGATTTAATTGATGTTCCCAACTCTGCCTGAGCAACTGTTTCTTTGGAATCTGGTTGCTTTCTCTGAGTAAACTATGGTGTTGCCAGTGTTTACTGAAGGGATTTGTTGACTGGGAATTGCAGCTATTTCTTATACATTGATTGCCACTCTTGCCACTCACTGTTTTCAACTATGTTTTGTTTTCTGAAGAGTTCATTACCCTGGCCAAGGCTTTTGTTTCTCTCAAGTGCAGCTCACAAGTCTGCTGTGTGGTTCTTATTTGTTCCATCTGTTAGCTGTTTGCTGTGTTGTTTGGTAAACCTGTTATTCAATTGCTTTCTGCAGCACTATAGAAGAGTCAACCATGACAGCTCCAGTTGTCCCATGTCCAAAGCTGAACGGTCATACACCAGTGGACAATACACCAACCTCCATTCTACATCCAGAAATGGTCCCTTCTGAGCAGCCTTGGTGACTTCCATGGGTGTTCCTGATGGGACAATCAAAGAATCGTAGATCATTAAGATTAGAAAAGACCTCCAAGATCATCAAATCCATCCTATCAGACTAGATAAGGGAGAAGCCATGGCAGGCATATGCCTTTCTTTATACTGGGCCATGTGGGCTTTGATATCGAGATGCAAGTTTCTTGTTGTTCCCAAATTATCAAAACTCTCATGGATCTCTGTATATACGTTCCATCTGCTGATGCATTATGCTCCTGCACTGCTGGAGTACTCCAGCCTCAGCTGCAGAAGTCCTGGGAAACAAGGGATCAGCCTGAATATCTTGTGAGCCTAGCTGAGCAACCATGGTGGTGGCAAAGCAGGAACAGCACAGTGCATGAAGCTGTAAAAGTGTCAGTTCAGTAACAGCAATGCAAAGCACTTCAGTCAGGCCAGAGCCCTGGATTAGTCTTCAAACCAGAATCCCCCTCTTCCTTGCATGGTTAATACAACACAGTGTAAGAACTGTCCTGCTAGGAGGGCAGCTGCAATAGATGCTGCAATTGTTATTTTTTCCCAAAGTTTGACTCTATAAAGGAGTGAACCAACACGTCTCAAAGTCTGAGAAATCTCAGGAAACTTGTTTCTTGTTTCAGCAAAACTTTTGTGTTTGGAGCCCTCTTTTCAGGGCACCTTTTCTTTGGTGACATTTAGTTTTTTAAGTATACTCCAGAGCGAAATATGGGCTTTTCCAGGAAGAAATGCTTTTAAAACTATGTTTTACCCTGATGTGTTCCATTGTAACATCCTTTACCTGGGATAAGACACAACAGCTGGCATTCCAAGTCAGAAGCTGCCTCTCATTTCTTAGAAAACAGACATTATGGTAACATAACCTCTGGTTTATTCTTGGGAGGAAGTAGCTGGTAGAGGTTTAAAGTACTGCAAGAACTATTCAAGCACATGATTTAAATCAGGCTGTTCTTCTGACAAGATGAAACATACCAGGAAATGGGTTTTACTTGCTCTTTAAGTAGATAATTTTGGAGGAAGTTTGGGCTGTGAAATGAGGGAATCTGACAGGAGCAGCAGTTGAGATGTGACAAAGACAGACAAACACCACAAAAATATGCTCACTAGGCATTCAGGAATGATTCTTTACTTAGAGAGTAAAAATTACATTTTCAGATAATATCCTTTGAATGCTGAGTTTTGTTTTATGTTATCGTCTGACAGTTTCATAAAAACTTCCTTACCTTCTCCCCTTTTTATTAATCCTTTGAGCCACAGGGTAGGAAAAAAGGTGCCAACACCTGAATTCAAAGAATAAAGGATGAATGTGGAGCAGATACTACCCATGCTTGTCCTTGTCATTGACTCCTTGCTTTCGCTTTACCAAGTTTCCCAGGGCCATATACAATACAGTATCCAAAAGATTAGAAAAGTATCCAAAGCACCCAGAACGCTGAGTGGAGAGTGGTCTGTCTTCCCTGTGCTCAGCATGCAGCTGGCCAGAGCAAGACAGCAGGAGATGCTGACAAGAGGGATCTTAAAATCTTTGTTATCCACTGTTTAATTCAGAGCTGCAGAGAGATGTCTCTGCTTCCTCTGAATGCAGCCTTCAGCTACGCCTTGAAAGTGGTACAACCCCTTCCTGACCTCACATTGTGTTCAGCCATGTGACATCTTTCTGGTTTTTCCATTTTGATTTTACTTCAGCTCCTTCCCCAGTGCAGAAATAGGATTTTCAGACATGAGGGGGAATGAAGAGAAAGGACTTTCACCCAGGGGTACAGAATGTAAGGATATTTATTCCTACACAGGTCAGGATTAAGCCCACCTTTATCTCATCAGTGATAAATATCTGTATAACTTGTTCTTTAAAAGGTCTGCAGGAGGAGCTCTTCAGATTTTCTGAGGTATTTCTGCTGCCCTTCTTTATTAGTATCCTTTAATAGTCTAATGTGAACCATTTGTTCTGCAAATTTCTCTTTCTCCATAGGCCTCTTCCATAACCTTGTATGTGCTGGGAGACCACTGATACATCCCTCCCCAAGACAGCTTTTCCTAAACAAAAGAAAGCCAGTTTTCCCACAGGCCTTTTTTAAACTTGCTATCTTTGCTGCTTATCTCTGGACTCTCTCCAATCTTTCTACATCTTAGTGGGATGCCCAATATTAGACACAATACTCCAGCTGAGGTTTCCCCACCAAGATAAAGGAGAATAATCTTAATTATCTCCTGTGTCTCCCATATGTCAATTCAGTCAGGAATGTGATGCGCCCCCTGCAATAGCAGCATATTGTTGAGTCCTATTTAGTGCTCAGCTCTCACCCTGACTTCTTCCCTGCAGCATTGCTGCTTTGCCAGTTATTCTCCATTTTGCATTGGAATTCTCCTTTCTAAGCAGAACACTTATTTATTGATTTTGTTTTTATCAGAGAAACTCCTCAATGTGCCAAGATAATTTTTTTTTGTGTCAACCTGCCCTCTGGGGTCTCAGCAACACCTCTCAGCTTGGCTTTATCAGCAAATTTTGTGGTCCTTTTCTATAATATCATCCAAGGTATTAAAAACAATATTGAATGAGCCACATTCATGAAAGACCCTCACAGGACCCCTTGTAATGCTCTCTGAGTTTGATAGCAAGCTCCAATTAACAGTTGAAATGCTGGAATTGCTGGAATCCAAGTCGTGTGTAATCTAAACTTCCCCCTTGTGCATAGGGTTCATTAAGGGGAAAGGTTTAATGACTGGACACCACTTAATAACTTCATGTTGGCAATGGCCACTTCCTGTATACAGAGGGGGAGACAAGGAGGTTGGGTTTTTTTTGTGTCTCCTGATCTGTCATTGGGGAGAAACAAGTTATATGTTCTCATACAAGGCAAAAGATGATAAATTACCCCTCTTTAATAGAGGGGCAAGGCAACATGGAACTTCTTGTCCTGCTGTCTGTCCTCAAAGCAGCTAAGATAGTCTGCCTAAACAAAATTTGAATGTTTGACCTTCTTGAGGCAGGCAAAATAGCACATGGAGTGTGAATAAATACATTTGCAATGAAGAACACAGATTTTAGAAATATTCCATCCCATCATCCTCTAAACTGCTTATAGATGTTAAATGAGACTGTATGAAAGCCTCAGTGAAGTCACCTGCATTCCCTTCTACCTCTGCTTTCTTATCCAACATTTGTGCTACCTTGTCAAGAAGGAAATTTGATTGGTCTGAAATCATACATTCTTTGTAAATCCCTGTTGGCTTTTTCCTATCAACTGGTTTCTACCATGGTGCATATGGATTGTTCAGTGACTGCTTTTAGAGTCAGTCTAGGGGTAAAGGTGAGGCTCACTGATCCCATGGTTTTGGGTTCCCCTTTCTTTATGTGCTCTCCCTTCTCTGTTTCAGTACTCTGGCCTCTCTTGTGTCTTCCTCCAGTCCTCAGAGGTAATTAAAAATGGTTCACACATAATTTATGGTGAACTTCAAAATCCTTTGGTGAATTCCATTATACCTTATAATTTGAATAGCTGTATCTTATCTACATGGTCTTTAACTTATTATTTGAACATGTCCTCTTACCCTGTTGTTAAAATTAATTGCCTTAAGAAGCTCTTCATAATTTTTTAGTGTAGTCTGCAGAAAAGAGAGTATTGAACTCTTCAGTCTACTTTGGACCATGTACCATTTATTCTTCTTCCCTGTTAAGTAGTGGACCAGTAATTTCCTATGGGTTTTCCTACTTTTAATGCATTTTTAAGACTTTTTCATGTTACTCTCTATGTTCCTCTCAATCTGAAACCCATTTTATCCCAAACCCTCCCTGAGGTTTTTATTCCTTGTCCTTAATGATGCACTTTTTTCCTTTTGTGTAATTTTTTTTTTTTTTTTAGTTTATTTTCAGGCCCTTAAAACACTCATGATGCAGTCATAATGGCTTCTCACTGTGCTCTCTGTCCTTCCCCTGTATCAAGATAGGCTGCTATTGTGCCTTTAATACACTCTCTTGATATAACCGCCAGCTCTTCTGCCCTCCTTTATCCCTTAAATTACCTTCCCAAGAGACCCTACAAATGAGTTTCCTGGGTTTGCTGAAATGTGTTATCATTTTTTTTTTTTGGGGGGGAAGTCCATTATTCTTATTTTGTTTTCTCTGACTTCTTAATTTTTGTCTTAGAATAACAATTCTCAGCCCTTTCATCTATCATCTCTCTTTTTATCAGTTCCTCTCTATTAGACAGAAGCAAAGTCCAAACACTTTGTCTCCTTATAATTTCCTCCACTGTTTGATAAGTTCCTGATTCATTTCAAGGACTTTATAGATAGTTTGAACCCACCATGCTCTCCCAGCAAATATCAGGACATTTGCTATCCCTTATTCTCCTTCAGGTGTTCATAGTCTATGAAAGACACATCTTTTCCCATTATTTCTTCTCATACTCATGTGGAGAGAGAAGCAAACCTGCATCACTTTTGAACTTCATGAGAAATGCACGTGCTCTTGGTATAAAATGCAACATCCTCTTTCCTTCCTTTTCTTGCATAACATGCTGTCTCCCCTGTAGACGTATTCCAGCTTTCTTGTTTGTCTCACTGAAGGAGGGCTAAAACAGGTCTTTCTTGAGCTAACACCTCATGTATGGATATATTTGAGGTTCCAGGGCTGGAGTTTAGATACCAAAGGGTTTTACTGCATCAGATGGTGGCCCTTTCAGCTCAATAACTTGCATCTGTCCACTGTCACGGAAGATGCCTAATGAAAAAATATACAAATAAATCAGGAATATGCTGATATTGCCTGTGGCCTTCTTTTCCACCTTCAGGCAGATTCCAGCTTGGGGTTTTCACATGCTGCAGGTTCTATCTCTGCTTTGAGTTTAACAGGCCCTGATAATCTTCTCTTCCATGCAGTGCCTAGTTGCTTTTTGAACCTATTGATAACTTCCAGAGCATCTTACTGTGATGAATTCCATGATTTAATTATGCACTGCGTGAACAAGTACTTCTTTGTGTAAATCTTCTGGCTGATAATTTCATCTGGTACTCACCAGTTCTTGTGTAAAGACTACATGCTGTGGAAAATTATGTTACAGCGTCTCCTCATCTCTTCCTTTTCAAGGCTAAAGACTGTCATGGCTCAGAGCTGTTCTTTACCTTGGATCATCTCTCTTGTCCTTTTCTTTAGTCATTCAAGTTCTTTTCTACCTTTTTTAGATGGGAAAACCAGAAGTGCACACAATGCACTGGGAATACAAGTAGCATACACTGAACTGGAAGGAAATATTCTGTCTTATTCTCTATTCTTTTACTAATAGTCCTTAACACCATTTGACTATGGGCCTACTGCTCACATTGTGTTGACATTTCCCTAGAGCTGTATGCATTGAAACAACACCTCTTTCTGGAGGTATATTTAAAATGTTACAGTCCACTGTCATGTGGGTACAGCCAATTTTTGGGTGTTTTTTTTTTTTCTAGCCCCACAATGCCATTCTTTGTATTTATTGGCACAGAATTTTATTTGTCAGTTTCTCTTCCAGCATCCGAAGATCATTCTGCAGTGTTTTGCAATTTTTATGACAGCATGTAATATCATATCTGCAGTAAAGTTTGTTGTCCTATTGCTCAAGATTTTTTGCCTCAAGTCAGCTGTTGTCTCTATCGATTATGCAGTTTTCTGTCTATTGATTATGTGGTTATTCTGGAACCTCTCATCTATTGACTTTTTTATTTTTATTTATTTTTTTTTTTAAATCAAACAGTCTAAAAAAATTGATTTGGAACAAAGGCTATTTGTAGGCACTGTAGACCTACAATCAAAATCCTCAAAATGTTTTTCTGGATGCCCTCGAATAATCCCAATGAAGTAGAATAGTTTGATTTTGTACCTGGCTGCTCAAGAGCAGCTCAAGGCTAGTACATTAGTCTTTAAGTAATCTGGAGTCTCATGTAGCTCTGGCTTCCATAAGCTCCAGTTAGTGATGAAAAGGTGTTTTTTTCCTTAAAAAGTTCATATATTAAGTGTTAAGGACATAGACAACAAGGAATTATTATCTTTGCTTTGAGGAACTGTGGCATTTTTTGCAGCTGTAATTGCAAGCAAGTGTTTAGTAAGTGGGAGGCACTACAGAGCAAGTCCCTTTATCCATCACATTACCCTAATAATTAAACTGTCAGCCTGGGAAGTCAGGCTTTAATATGAAAAAAAAATAAAACCCCAATCAAGTAGTGGTAAAAAATTGTTACTATTCCACCAGTTAAGCCTATAATTTTTTTTCTCTTAATCATTATGTTTGCATAAGGCATTGCTCAGAACACAGATTTTTAATTTTTTTTTTTTGTAATACTTTTTATATGTTTTAAAATAACAAGGAGTTATTTAACCACTCTCTATTGTTTCTGTGACTCTGAGAAACAATTATCCAAAGAATCATCGACAATTTTTTTACTGTGGTTTATTTCCAAAATGAACTCCAGGTGTGTTTTCTAGAAACTCCAGGCACCTTTTTCCTTCAGGACGTAAATCCACCTGATGATCAGTTTCTCCTGAACTCTTCTTGTGGGTTCATTCTGCAGGGTGTTAGCTTAAATCTCTGTTAAAGGGAGAAGTCACCCTGCTGCTCTGATCCTGTTGTGGTGGGACATGAACATCTGTCCTCTGCACTTTTTTTCTAAATGTTGGATTTTGCATGGTCTTTCTCCTGCTTTCTACTTCCCAGCTCGTGGTTCAGACAGCAACATGTTTGTCTATAATGAAATGGGTGGCACTGGACAAGAGACACAGAGTCTCATTAGAAGATTATGAAAAATGCAACAGTGAAATGAGGTATTTGAACATGACAGGTGGCTCTGCACTGATTCAGAGGCATCGTCCCCCGGAAAGATAGTTTTCTTCTCCCTCTCTCACCTTTACTTTCAGGATCTGTCCTGATAAATGCTACCTCACTGTAAGGATGGACTTTGAGATAAGAATAGTTTTCCTCTGGGAAAGGGACAAACCCCCCATTGACCTTTTTCTCTGATCAGAAGGGACACTGGGCACCATCATTCCTAGCCAAAAGCTGTTTAATCCAGAAGCCTCAATGGTCTGTCTGATAAAGATGAAACCACTGGCCACAAAAAGCAGAATAGCATTTCTGAATTCACATCTAAAGAAAAAGAACAAAAGTCAAAATTATCATCTACCTTTGGAATAGTCATGAAGCAGATAATAACATCTGCTTCTATATTTTGACCTATATTTTTCTACACTTGGAATAATAGAGGAATACAGCACGCACCACACTATGTGAATAGCTGGAAAAGACTGATTTCTTTATGTTAGCACTTTCTATAATGACTCCCCGTGGTATATGACATTGTGGCTGTCATCGCCTTTGTCCTCTTCTAACTAGGACCAGACAGAGAGACGTACAAGGCTTTAGTATCCCATTACCAATTTCCTGAGCAACAGAATGCCAAATTCCAATTTGTGTTCTAATTTTAACTACAGTATAGATTTTTAAATAACTTTCAAGCTTCCTATTAACATGATCTGTCTGCTCCTTTGGTGCTCTCTCATCCCATTCTGATCGACCCATGAATGGGCTCCCTGTATTATTCATGGTACACTAAATTAAGCTTTTAGTGTTAAAGGCTTTCAAGTGTAACATTCTTTCCGTAGAACTCAAGACTTGTGTCAACACACAAAGAAAAAGCACTTAATAGATTTAAACTATCTAATATCTACCCTTTTATACAGCTGTTATTAAGACTCAGGAGCATTTGTTATTCTGGTAATATTACTTATTGTCCTGATATTAATTTCATTACTCAGGGAGTGTGCACTATAGAGTTCCAAAGTGTATTTGCACCATAGGAACTTTAATTAGTCTTGAGTTTTTTCTAAGAAAGGGTTAGGCAAATGAAAATCATTATGGTTAGTCATGGCTTTACACACCTCCAGAAATTAGGAAATTTGTTTTCATCACCTGCGAGAAAGATGAATAATAGCAGAGAAAACACAAAAATAATAAACCACAAAATAAGCAAAAATGAAATGCAGCATTTGATGGTATATTGTTGGGTTTTGTTATGGTTTTTGAACTTAGATTTTGTCAGAAAATATTTGAATAAGTATATAATAGCTTCTTAGCTGCATTACTCACTGAGGCACTCCACAGAGGTCACCCATGGATGTGTAATCCCTGCATCACTCTGACAAGCAAGAAACAGAATTATTTTGACTATATGGTTACTAACCACTCAGGTAACACTTCATGAAGATGACTGGACAGGTTACTTCTCTTAAAGTTGCTTCAAGCCTGTGCAGAGCTGTGGCTCTAGTACTAACATATCCTTTCCAACCCTGTGGCTCTAGTACTAACATATTCTTTCCAACCCCTTCAGTGTCAAAAATGCATCTCTGTGCTCCCAAGATGCACTGTACTGTCCTTTCACCTTGACCACCAATTATGGGACACGTATTAAACTGAATCACTGAAACCAAAACTTTTAAAATGTTGATCATTTTACAGAGGTAGGTTATTACAGTGATTTGGGTTAAACATACTACACTACTCCCCTTGCCCAAAGAACCAATTTCCATCAAAGCCTCACAAACCATTTTAGAAGAAGTTTGGCAGAATCTGTCGTGGGGTAGAAAAGTCCAGCAGGGCTCTAAAGGGGGCTGGGAAGATGTGAACTTCTATGCTGTGAGAAAGAAACATTAATGGAACAACACCCTCACCCCATGAGTGAAATTTTCTTCACAAACACAGCATGCAAGGGTTATGGGCATTTGAGGGGCTTGTTGCATTTTCAAAGAAAGCTGAGATACAAAAAAGCAGCTTGCAGAGCAAATGATCACGAGCCACTATCTCAAAACTTCAGTCTGCTATTTAATCCAAAAACTAAACCTTCCTAGGTTTTCTGCCAAGCCACTTCACTTCTGTTAGTCAAGGAATAAACTCCTACTGTACAAATAATGGTCAGGCAATGTCTTGTTTAATTTACCTTGTTGTAAATGCCAAGGAATCAGGAAGAAATAAAGCTGCTGCATGTCATAGGGGACCAGTGCATGGGAAAGGCAGAGGTGGCATTTAGACTCAAAGTATGAATGAGTAGAAGTTAACTCTTTTTCTCATCTCAGCTCCTAATGTGAGTTTCTATTTTGTGAAAGAACCGTATTAAAAAAGGTGTATTACGGGTGTCTGTGTCTTGTGGTTAAAGGACACAAATCTTCAGGTTTCTGTCACAGCTTCTGTGTCTCACCAGACACTTTTGTTGTGGATTTGTTTTTTTTTTTTTTCAGAAAGGCACATACAAAGCTCATTCTTTTCAGAGATGGAGTTTGTAATAGAGACAAACATGTCAGGATTTGCTCTTCCCAGAAAATTCAAATCCCTTTCATTTTTTCCAAGTCAATAGCTCTGTAAGATATTTAAAGGTCTTAAAGCAAAACCAAATAAAACATGGAGAATGAAAACGTTAGGGGTTTAATTACTGCATTGTTTGGGAGCCGGTAGTGAGAGTCCAGGAGCTTCAAGAGATGGTCTAAGACAGGAGGTGGGTGTAACACATTCTGTAGCACTTGGTAATGTGTTCTGAGCCTCTTGGCTCCAGGGGAGATAATGCTAAAAAAAAAGAAAAAAGAAAGAAAACACAACCAAGCCCCAAAATAAAACCCAGAAATAATCCTGACCAAGGGAAGAAGTGATTTCAGCTCTATTGCTGTTGAGCAGCCCCTCCCTGCTTGTCCCCATCTTCACTCCTGTACCAAGGTGAAAACAAGAAATCCATAAGCCAGGAGTAGTGTCAGCGTGGAACATCTTCCAGGCTGCCTTTGTCTGCTTGCTAATAATGAAAGTCTATTTATAGCTCAGTGCAGGGCAGGGAGAATGTGCTGTGGGTGACAACGTGATACGGATTTCACAGTCCATCAGTTTGGATTTCAAGTTTGCAGTCATCTCTCGGACTAATTGAGAAGTCAGACACTGTTTTGGGATGTTACAGGCAATGCAAAATAGGGCGCTTGGTGCTTGTTTAACGAGCATTTGGGGTCAGGCTGGCTGGGGCAACGTCAGAGCACTCTGAGATCAGCCCGGCTCTGCACAGTGGCCTTAGAAAACCCATCTCATGGAGAGAGGTTTTGCATGCTGAGCATCACTGTGCTCACGGGCTTAATATCTGTCATAGCCCATCACTCCATGGTAATAACTAGTAGAAGTCCCAGATTAGACTGCAGCCTGGCCCTGGGACCAAGCACTGCAGACACAGTGAGGGCATGGTTGCACCCCTGCAGCAGAACCTCCCAACTACCTCTCTTCCTTCTGCGCCTCCTGAACCTCAATATTTTGGTCACTAGTGCCTTGTCCCCCCAGCTGTTTCTGGGGTTTCACAGTGAAAGTATACCAAAACCCATGCAATAGCAAAAGGTAAAGGGGAGATGTTGTTGGTACAGCCCAGCTTCATCATTCCCCTGTTGCTGTGCTGGCACAGCTGAAGGCTGGCACCAGGACAAACATGGGGAAGTACTGGGAGAGAGGTGAAGTTGCCCTCAGGGAGGAAAGGGTCTCATCACATCTGCAGCTTCATTGCTGTGCTCCTGCCACAAAGCTGATTGATTGTACCGAGAGCAGCATAAATGGGGCCAAATTAACAGGGAAGGAAATACTCAGGTTGGTTACTTAATGGTCTTGAATAGCTCCCAAACTGCTGGGAGCAAGCTGCTGTTAGTGGTGCTGGGACTTGGGTCCTTTTTCTGTTTCCTCTTACAACAAATCCAGTCCTTTGGGCTTAATTCAGTTCATTTGCCTCTTTCTGGACATGTTAGCATTCAGTGTTGTTAGACAAGTGTCTTGATGAAGCACTCCTGGATGGTGCCTAGCCTTTTCCCATTGCCATTTCAGCTGGTAACCCTTGTCCTTGAGGGTGAAAAGCCTATGTTTAGAGCTCCAGCCCCACACCACAAGGAACTGGAGTTCATACTAGGGGCTATTTTGTCCAAATCATTTTCACAGAGAAGGTGCTAAGAACCATAAGCTGAAGTGCCTTTGTCTATACTCAGGCACTGCATATACCACTCAGCTCTGGCAGCTCTGAGGTATGGGGCCTGATGAGACCCTTTGAGGGTAAGAAGGACAGGCACAATCCAGACAGCTGTATGATGGATGGTGGAATGGCTATGGTGGAATGGCAATTTTATTAAGATGGCTCTGGCTTATATAAGGGTGGCACAGAACCTTCTAGAAAGGGGGTTGAACCTGGGAGGAGAATGCAAATCCTCTCACAGAAAAGGAAAGAACAGGGGAGGATCACAAACCATAAGGGGTAAACGAGGGTGAAGATAACCATATACGCAAAAAGCTCCACTGTGGCAGAATCTGTCCAATCAGGGAGCAGGGATAACATGAAGGAGAAAATCAAACTCCATTTTGTATAGCATGCAACAATGCTATTTAACTTTACAACTGTGAATTCATAAACTGGGAAACCCACAACAACCCAATATATGGCAATAAACTTTCTGTTGTGCAGGATAGCTTGTTCTTGTAGTTCTCCTTCTTGATTCCTCGGTCTCATCGAGTCGCTTCATGGTCTCTCTTCCATTTAGTGTAATTTTGTACTCCTACAGAGTCTATGAATTGAATGCAGTGCCTAATTTTAAGCCCACGGGTTTCAGAGTTTTAGTATTTGCTTTTCAGGTTTTTCCCTCTTGCGTGTCAGTCTGATGTTATTTTAGGAAGACCATATGCTGTCTTGGGGCAGGGAGACAGACTACATGACCTTCTGCATTTTGCCCCTTCTTTCTGTCTAGAAAGTCAATGATAAGTCTAAGTAGTTTCACATAGGAAGAATCTGTCTAAAGCACTGCAAGTGCTAGAGTTTTTTTTAAGAGTCACTTGGAAACACAAGGTAGCACTAGCTCAGTTAACTATTTATGACTGCAGCAGTGGCTGCTCTTACATCATGGTCATCTCTTGAGGAATCTCAGGGTCCTGAACTGGGATTCAAAACTCAAACATACCAGTAGGCACCTGCGTCAGCATTCACAAGCATGTTGACATACTAGATTTCATCTTCCCAGTGGATAATCAGGTGCCTATAGTTCTTTATAGGTCTACCCACTAATGACTGCACAGCTTGGAAGCTACTTATTGATCAAGAGCTGATACTCGTCTTGAGGTGACCACTCATCCCATTTTCCACTGCCAGATTCCTGACCCTGAGAAGTCTTAGTGTACATAGTCTATGGGATCAGATGAGATACCTCCCTGAGTCCTGAAGGAATTTGCTGATTTGGTTGCCAAGCAGGTCTCCAAGACTGACCTGTCAATCTCACTTTGTGCCTGGACAGATCATGGAGCAGATGTTCTAGACACTGTGCAAAGGCACATGGAGGACAGGGAGGTGATTTGGGACACCAGGATGGATTCACCGAGGGCAAGTCCTGTCTGACCAACTGAGGGGCCTTCTATGATGGAGTGACTCTATCAGTGGACAAGGGAAGAGGTATGGATGTCATCTATCTGGACTTTTGTAAGGACTTTGACATGGTCCCCCTAAACATCCCCTCCGAATCTCCCCTCAGAATGGGAGAGATATGGTTTTGATGGATATACTGTTCAGTACATGAGGAATTGATCAGCTGGGTTGAGGCAAACACTGATATAAATGCAGGCTGAGGTATGAATGTATCGAGAGCAGCCCTGAGGCCCCACCTCAGTACTCATCCAGCTCTAGGGGACTCAGGGCAGGAAGGACATGGACCTGCTGGAGCAGGTCCAGAGGAGGGCCACAAAAACGATGAGAGCTTTGGAACACCTCTCCTATGAGGACAGGCTGAGAGAACCAGAGTTGGTCAGCCTGCAGGAGAGAAAGGTCCAAGGAGGTGTTATTATGGCCTTTCAGTACTTAAAGGGAGCTTATGAGAAAGATGGGGATGAAATTTTAGTAGAGTATGTTGCATTAGGACCAAGGGTAATGTTTTTAAACTGAAAATGGATAGGTTCAGACTAGGTATTAGGAAGAAATCCTTTACTGTAAGAGTGATGAAACACTGGCACTAGTTGCCCAGAGAGATTGCAGATGCCCCATCCCTGGAAACATTCAAGGTCAGGTGGGATGGCAATCTGGTTGACAGTGTCTCTGCTCATTGCACGGGGTTGGACTACATGACCTTTAAAGGTCCCTTCCAACCTAAACCGTTCTATGATTCTATGATCCTGTGTTCAGTTTTCACTTTGATGAAAGGAATAACATCTGTGTCAGAGCAAAATCAGGCATTTTGAGGCACTTTGCATGAGATAATTGACATTGCAAGACAAAGCAACGAGGAAGGACAACAGTGAATTTTATCTTTTCAGTTTTATTTTAAAACTGTAGAGAGACTTTGAACTCAGAGAATACAAACTCCAGCATCCACTGAGTTTTAATGCAGCTGGATTTAGAGTCCCTATTGCCATTTTCAACATTTACCTCATTCCCTCCTCTATGTTTTCAGCTAAGTTCAGGCCTTTTCCATTGAAAAGTCTGTAATTCAGTCTACTTGACATAGTCCCAATATCTGATAATAAAACATTAGCTATTGGCTGTGAGAAAAGCAAGCAATTTGTGGCTTAGCCTCTTGACATTCCCAACTCTTTCCTCCTGCTCAAACACACCCACACATAGTTATTTTTCAGCCTTAGGAGGCACAGCACTACAGCCAAAAGTTATCACACCGTCACCATGAGTTTCTAAAACCAGTTAACTGACAAAGCCTCCACACCTTGGATCATGTTTGATGACAAAGACCATGACTTGCATCTGATAAGCAGAAAGTCCTGGATTATCCTGCATCCTTGCTGTCAATGGCTTTCCATAAAGACATTAAGAAAGGGGAAAAGATACCTAATTTAGTCAGTGAAGCTAAAAATACACTCTTAGAAAATATAAGAAGCAAATTCCCAAATTGTTACATGTTTTGATAAGAAGCAGTCTGAGCACAACCCGTTCTCCCTTGTCAAAAGCAGTTTGCTTCTTCCCTTTGTTAAGTAGCCTTTGGCTTCTGCTTTTGCAGTGGGAAAAGTGCAATGCAGATCACCTGGTGATGACTGTACCATTCCCTTTCTATTGAAGAATAAAAGAGCCTGCTGCTAAGTGAAAAGTACAGCAGCTTCAGGTTTACCAGTTTTATCAGTTGTAAAATCTGCAGCTGTGAGGAACAAGCTGTATGGCTTATTTCAGAACCAGAAGGATGTTGTGATCTCCCCCAAGCCCTTGACACTAAAAGTCGAATTTTGTCTATGCTGGGTACAAGATTCAGCATTGTCATTGACTCCACTCTTCTCTGTAGTAACAACTGTTACTTGATCAAAGTAACTTGGTCTTGTTCTAAGACTGATTTGATATTCATAACTCTGCATGGATAAACTCCCATAAAAACAACTGTTTGAGTGCAGCTTATGGTGATAAGCTGTCCTGATTTCTTTGTTCAAGCCTTGAACCTCCAGCTTGCTACACTTTCCCAAACAGCACTCTGTGTCCCTTCTTTAGAGGGATGTCTCCAGAGAGTCTTCAGAGACCACCAGTACCATCTGCATGTTTTACATGTAGATACTTATAAACACAGTCCTCTTGCACACTTTGATTTTAATTAACAGGCTGTCACTGGGAGAATCAGTTAGATATGGTAAAAGTTTTGGGAGCCACATCAGTAGGGGCACTATGGTAAAATGTTCAGTTCCTTAGGTGTAGAGACTGTCAGCGTGCATCCACTGTCTCCATTTTTAGAGTTACTGCGAGCTCTGCCAGCTCAGACACCATGAGACACCCCAGAGTTCAAGAAAGAATTTATGGCTGTGGGTACCATAAGAAGTTGTTTCCCAGCCAAAGCTATTGGCGTTGGCACATGAATTGGGGAAAACAGAGGTGGGGGTAGTAATTTTTTGGCTTTGCCAATTTATTTCTTCCTCTGTGTGTCTTAGAGGATGTTGATGGCTTGCTCTACAAGGCACAGATGGCTTGCCTGCTTCATACTGAGGGTTTCTCTTGTTACGGGTAAACTCCTACTCCTAGGAGATGTGTCATGGGGAGGCAGAGGCATACTTGTGGGTACGAAAACAAAAGGCAATGACTTCTGGTCATGTGTTTGGTAAGATTTTTGAAAGCTGTGTGTTGCACAGTTGTGTGGAAATAGTGATTTGATGTACCGGGAAGCTGTGTTGGCTCAACCTGATCAAGGATAAAACAACTTCTTTGATCCACGAAAGGTCTTGTTTTTCATTGTATTTTCCGAATCTGGCAGTGGTGAGGGGTGAAGGGGAGGGAAGTGAGGCGGAGCCTGAGAGAGCTGGCAGTATCAACATATCCAAGCTTTGACAGACTCTGGTGGAATAACTTAATTAACTAATGGCCTGTATAGAGCTGTAATGGGATCCAAAAACAGAAAGCTTTTAAGCAAAACTTAAAGCCAACAGCATCAATAATGGTGAGCTGAGGGCACTTACTCCCTGTTTCTTCTTGTAAGATTGGTGGCACAGCCCCTCACCTACTCTCTATCCCTAAAGGTGTTTCTCCATCTAGTGTCCCTGGGCAACAATTACAGCCAGTTTGATCCCAGTGTCACCCTTCTGCTTCCAGATGGCTCAGAGGTTTCCTCATAAACACTTAGAAACACTAAGCAGAGAGAAAGAAGATGGATTCTGGATGTTCCTTAGAGCTGTCCCGGGCTGCAGCCACCTCTGGGAGTGGTTCCAGTCACTGGGTGCAGCTCTGGAATTTGGGGGTGATTTGCTTTGTCTTGTCATAGCGGAGCCCATGTAAATTTTGATCTTCCAATTTTCCTCACCCATTTGAAACTCCTGCTCTCTCAAGTCTGACTATTTGGAGTTGCTTTGCCAAGCTGATGTGAAAGTCCGGGTTTCAGGCTGCTGGAACATCCCTTTGCCTCCATGCATATATTTTCAAAAAGGTTTTAGTGTATGGGAACTGACTGCTGCTCTGCTGCTGCCCAGCATAACCTGCAAACTTTCCACAGCATTGTCCCAGCCTTTGGTATGCACGTGTGCATGCACATAGCTGTGAAATTTAATCATGTGTTTTAGGCAATATCATGTCTAAACTAGCCAGGCTAGCAGAACCTGTCATGTCACCTTCACTATTTGCCCTCTCTGCTGAGTTTTTTAATGTGAGTAATTGAACCACAGTCTTTATATGCACTGCTATTATTAATTTTTTGGATGAAGATGTTGCCTCTCTTCCAGGCACGGTACCCCTGAGGCCCTGAAGCATGAACATATGGTGACACATTGCTCTGTTCCAGCAAGGTAGGTGGTTGGGCTGTTCTTGCTCTCCTCCCTAATTTCCTCTCACATCCAAACCTCTTTTCAAAAGATGAAAGTTCCAGGCTTCTTGTCACATTTCCCTCTCAGCACCAGCTTTTTTATGTGAGGTCAAATGCAGTTCATTCTGCAGCCTTGTGGGAACTTGCTGGGCATCAGCAACAGCAGAGGCAGAAAGTAAGCATGGACAGATGGCTCTTGGCCAAATGTCCTGCCTCTCAATGGCTGGCAAGTCCTTAGAAATCTGTGGTGCTTCAGGGAGAACGGGCAGGGCACTGCCAGCTTCTACATTCAGTCTTGCTGGTTGCACCTGCCAGGGACAACATATGGTCCACAGAACTTTCAGAGAGAGTTGGACAGGAGATGGCTGCAGGTCCCCCACTGCGACTCAAGGCATGTCTGGCTCTGCTGGCTGGCACCAGCTGAAATGCCACACAGCAAAGTGTCTTGGAGTGCTCCTAAGAGGGCATCCCATAGTCAACCAGAAAAGCAGTGAAGACATCAGGGAATCAAAAATACCGAGGCTTTGTGCTATGTCCTACTTAACACCACTTCATCAAAGGCTTTTGGGAACCAGTCTACACATGTTTCTAGCAGAAATATGGCATCTGAGGATTATGTACTTGCTCTGCCTATATCTGAGAAGAGGAAAGTCATAGTACAGAATGGTCAGGCCAGGATCATTTTCTTGCACAGTAACAGCTCACATCTTACTTTGAGTTAAGGATTCCTCTTGGGGTCTGTCAGCTTTACACATCAAATCAGAAGACAAGACTCTCTGTCCCCTTAGGATGAAAGAGGATTGCTAGATTGGTCCACAATACATGCATCCCAGCAATACAGCCATGCTTTGGAGCTCCTGAAGGAGATCCTTACCATGGGATATGTTAAGATACTCTCAACTGTGTTACAGAAACCCCCTTTTAGATGTGTGAAGGTTTTGTTCTGTGATTTTAAGGGAATTAATACCCAGAGGTCTATCAGAGAGAGCAGTGAGTCCTGGCCTCTTGTCTGGTTCATGGATGGACTCCCTTGCATGGCTTGGGAGGTGTTCTTGGAGTCTAAACTTCTGTCCATTTGGGTACAGGGCAAAAAAATACTTTGTTATTCCATGAAAATGATCTGACTCTGTACTCCTCCCACAGGAAGTGGAAACCTGAAAAATTTAGGGAATTTTGATTCCAGAGATGCATTGAACAGCTGATCACAAGACAGCAATGTCCATAACACAAGCACAGGGACAGATACTCTACAAGGGAGTAGCAGACTCAGAGAACAGTTCTGCTGGGCTTGGTTCATATTGCACATAAGCAATCAATAGCTAGAGCAGAAATGCTTCATAATATGGGTAAGACTCTGTGTCAATCAAAAGTGTGTCTGTGGCTCTTAGGCACATACCTCAAACAGCATTTAGTTGTTTAACATCAAGACCTTAGCACAAGATAACTCCAGAGTCTTAGGGGGATTGAGTTATGACCACGCTGTAATTAGTACTTTAGAGTTTACTCACATTCCTGTCTCCTGCTGTACTCACCACCTCTGTGTGGACTGGTTATTTCCACCAGAAACAAGACGTGTAGCATCCTGGTATTCATCTCTCTAAAAGCCATTGGAAAGAGCCTAAGATAATCTGTACATTTCTGGCTAGGAGAAACAGTGTTGTCAGCCTTATCACTTCAGTCCTGTAGTCCTGAATCTGCTTTATCATGTGAAGTGACTCTTTGGAAAATAGTTGACATTTCTGATTTCCTTCCCAATTTTTGCTTAGGTTAGACAGGGCACCTGTCTTCCTGTACTAAGATGCAGAACTTAGCACAGTATGGTTCATATCTCAGGTGGATAAAGACAATATTTCAGCATAAAGAGGTGATGACAGTAATTGTCTGGATTAGAGTCATGGAGACCCTTTGTGATAGTCAATAAGACTTCCACATGCCCTCTGGTTGTCATTAGGCACACAGCTTTGAAAGCAGCAAGGAACTTAGCAATTCTAGAAAACCTGAAAATCATTAAAAAGGTTAGTACATAGTTAATCACAATTGCCCAATGAAAGGTGAAATGCTAATTATTTCCCCCTAATTACACTAAAACCTTCAGAGGATTCAAATATTGGCATGACCTATAGTTTACCGAGACCCAGATGACACCCACATACCACCTAATTAGCAATGACTTCCCACAGAAGGCATCTCTTTGAAGCATTACATTTTCCACATGCTTTTTCATATTAACACTGCAAAAATAACCTTCCCTACTTGCTACAATAGGGGATGAGTCAGGCACATCATTGCAGAGCATCCAAAACCTTCCCCAACAAGAATAATCCTTGTAACACTTGCTAATAAGTGAAAGCGGAGGGGGTCTGTTCTCACCTCTCTGTCAATGGGAGTTAAGTGTGCGTAGGGAGGAGAGAACACAATTAAAACGAATCATTTGCATTAGATACACATTATAATGAATACACACTAACCACCAGGGAATAATTACCTGGTTTTATTAGTAACCAGGTCATGTTTTTGGTCCATGGCCCTGCAGCCATAAGCTATGACTTGCCTTGGTTTCTAAAAGGTAGCAATGCATCAGAGACATCCAAGTTGAGCACACAGCTGTTAGAGAGAGCAGGGCAGGCAATTAACCACTAGTGTCAGACCTTTGTGTGTCCCTCAGCTCAATTGTTATTTTTTTCTGCCCTAGTAGGAGACAAGAAAAGTGGAACTTCACAGGCACAGAGGTCATGCTTGGGATTCATTGCCTTATGGAGAAGCATCTTCTTTTCCCATATGACGCTGGCAGAAAGGAAGCAGGAGTTTCATTTAGTGTTCTAGCTGAACTTGTCAGCTCCCCAGGTTTTTCTGTTTTGTCTAGGATTTAATCACCAATGAGGTATGTGAATAAACCATTCTCAGGACAGCACTGAAATACAGGCACTCTTATGGATGCTTGAGAAACGGGGTAAACAGGAGAAGCTTGAAGTCACGCTGTATGGAAACGTGTGTATTTGCTGCAGGAATTTTCTTATGTAAAGATGATTGATATTTCTTGCAGGTTAATGCACCTAGTTGCAGTTACCAGTAAAGAAAAATCTCTAGGTATATCAGACACTGTCTAGGGAATCTAGTAGGAGAGAGGAAAACTACAAGTGAAATAAGCTAATAGAGAAAGAGTTTGTCCTTATCTCCCTGAGCTGTCTCCCCAAATGTAGCTAACACAGGTAATAAATAAAGCCACAAGGAGAAGGCATTTCACTTACACAGCTTTTGGCTTTCTAAAGCTGTAGTCTGACAGAGGCCCTGCTTCATGTTCTCTCTACCTGCTAATCCTAGTAGCAGTACAGGACATGATACAGCAGCCGGTGCAACCGGGATACTCTGTGCAAACATTTCCCTGCTGCAGAGGACCTTGGTGGGGTGAGGTGAAACACTGACAGGAGTGGGGACTCACACTTGATTCTGAAAAATTGTTGTCCTGTAGCCTTATATAGAGTGGATTCTAATGCCTTAAATAAGATTATCATGGGTAAAACCCCACCAGAGGTGAATGGGAAGATTGAACAACAAAGTAGGTTGTAGTTCAGTGTGGGAGCTATGCTTACTTTCTCATGTAAAGAAGCAATGTATGTGGAACTCATTCCAGGATGAGAAGAAGGGAGAAAAAAGGTAATTCTCCCGGTGAATATTTTTAAGGTGCCACACATTAGAATCCTAAATACACAATTATCTAAATGTTTGAAAAAAATACGCATTATTCTTCTGGTTTTGGCTGTATTTACTTGAATTTATATCAATCCACTAGTCCTTGCATTTTTACCCTTCCAATTCTCTCCCCCACTATGCCAGGCAAAGCACTGAGCTTTGTCTGTGTGGTGCTTAGCTGCCCACTAAGGTTAAATCACAACATTCAATAACTTAAATGTCTGAGCTGTGGGAATCCTGGGCACCCCACAGCCCATCATTGAGTCCAGATCACTAAAGGCTGTGATCCTTCAAGTGAGTTTTCATAGAATCACAGAATGGCTGAAATTGGGAAGGACCTCCTGAGATCTTCTCCTGCAATTCCTCTGCTAAAGCACGGTCAAGTACAGCAGGGTGCCCAGGACTGTGTCTGATTTGGTTTTGAATATCTCTAGGGATGAAGACTCCACAAGATCTTCAGGCAGCCTGTTCCCATTGCCCTCCAGGCTGTGAAAAAAGTTTTCTTTTGTGTACTTTCCTTGTGTACTGAAATGTGCATGAGCTCCTCTGACATAAAGTTGCCGAGTACCTACATTCTTAGAGGAAAGCACAGGCAAAAAAAGCATGTAGAATAAATCTCAGTAAAAGGAGATTATAGTGCTGCTGGATGGCCGTGTATTTTACTTCTAATCTTCTAAACTGTTTCTTTGTGGTAAGTGGAGTTCATTTACTCTGTTAGGTTCCTGTGGTTCGATGCATACTCTTTTGTATGAAATAAAAAAGAGTGCACTTATGGATAACAATCTAATAAATCCATTATTACTAAACATTAAAAAATCATATTCTCTAGATAGAGGTGATTTCATAGAAATTGAATCCTACCATCAAGAATAAACAACAGCACAGTGGACCATCCTTTATCTCAAAACAGATCAGAAGTAGGAAAAAACTACCATATTTCACCTTATATTTGAGTAGCACTTGATATTTGCAGTTATTATGGATTTTACTTAACATGGAGATATCATGCTGCTTTTAGGCCAGTAAGTGATCACTTGCTTAGGATTGACAGAAGCTCCCAGAAAGAGGCCTAAAATCTGGAGTAACCAACAGATGTGATGGAAGTCAAGCCCAGATGGGTGTGTGGGATGTCCCTGTCCATAGCAGGGGGTTTGGAACTAGTCAATCTATAAGGTCCTTTCCAGTCCAAACCACTCTATGATTCTGTGATCAAGCCTGTGAAGCAGAAAACGTGATTGCTTAGGATTATGGATTAAAATGTACTGAAAATTCTAGGATAGTACAGTCCACTTCAGCAAACCTGATGTAGTTTGCAGTCCGTGGTGAAGGTGATAAAGGATGCATTTTTTACCTTTTTTTTTGTACTTGGCAAATGGATTATTTGGTACGTTATTACTTTTGCTGTAGCTTGCACAGTTCTATTTTATTGAGTAATTTACATGACATATAGGAGTCACATTCCAATAGATAATATTTGGAGCTATTTTTCATGTTCTTCGATCTCCTCGTTTATCTTCTATCAGCAGAAATGCTTACACTTCTTATACACAACATCCACTCACTCATTTTAATTCACCCCTCCCTCTAAACAAAGTACTTAAAGAAAGGAACAATTGTTTTGAATAATTAGCATCATTAATCCTTGCCTGTTGATACCTGAATTGTCATTCCAGCCCATAAAATTGCTTATATCACAGCTTTCATGCAATGCATCACAAAACACTTTACAAATAATAGCTTAATGAAACACAAGAGTACAACAAATCATCACCAGAGCAAAAGGACATGTCATAAAATCATTTTTGAACAATGCAAGTGATATCAAGCAATTTAAAACCAGATACAATCTGTGCTTCTTGTACTTCTCAGCAGAAGGCAATTCTGTGCATGAGGTGCATAGCAAGTAAGAGCTTCTGAGCCATGCAGGTTTCAAGGAAACTTTTCTGTAGCCAGATTTTCTTTTGATATGAAAGGATGCCCATAGATTGAAAGAAGATTTTGCTCCCGTGCAGGATTTATTTTGCTAAGAAATTTATGATTTATTCATATCTGAATATAAACAAGATGGGTGTTTAAATCATATGAGCATATCCAGCTAAAATCCTTTAGCTAATTCTGAGCACTACATTTCCAAAGTGGAGAAAACAATTTTCAATTTATGTGCATCCTGGTGGGGCCTTAATGCAAAACAAGCTGGGAACTGTACATTCAAGGACATCCTACCTGAATGTGTAGTGACTTTAACCTTCAAATATATCTCTGATCTGTTAAATTTCAGGGAGCTATTCGTAAGTGGTACCAGTGGGAGAAAACATAAACCCCTTGTTCTTCTGGACCTTAAGAGGAAAGAGAGAATTCTGAAGGTGATATAAACTTGCTCTTTCTATCTGTTGCTGTGTGAGAAGGCAGATCTGAATCACAATCAATCACCGATGAGTTATGTCCTTTGTTTGTACGGTCTGTTCAAAGGGGTGGAAGTAGCCAAGGTGCAGTGACAATTACACCCTGGCAAAGCCAAAATTTCACCAGGATCCCTGATTCATTCCATTGAAAGAAACAGTGATGTTGTCTGTCTTTTTATGAGAAGAAACCTATGAAAGATTTTCAAATCTGAAAGTTTTCTTTCCAGAAATAACTGAAAAATGCTTAAGATTTACAAAGCATGCTGAAAATTCTTCCCAGAGACTGCAAACTGGTAGAACTGTGGACAACCTCGACAAATAGTCCCATGAAAAATTGCAGTAATATCTGTGACAAAGACATGCATAATGTTTCCAGCTCCCAAGTTAGACATCAGTATCCAACTGCACAGCAGTATGCTTTCAATAAGATAAAGATAATGTCTATAGCAGCACTCATTGCAGTCAGTTATGCCAAGACAGCCCCATTGTGGATGAACAACCTCTGACAGACATTGAATCAACTATTTACTGCATAAGGAAAAAAGATTCAGAGTTGTTCAGGATACTACATAGGTGATCAAGTGTTATTTTGATACAAATGATTGTACTGCAAAAGCATCTTGAATACCTAGCTAAGGCAGAACTGGATGCTACTGGATACTATGGAGTACCAGGCAAGGTCTGCTAGGCTTAGTGGAGAAATAGGAGAGAAGAGATTTTCTGAAAGTGCCACAAGAAGTTTGTGGTTATTCTGATTCCAGTGCCAACAGGCTGTTTTCTTGGCTGTTGAACTTATCTGTGCTGGTTTTGGCTGGTGTAGAGTTAATTTTCTTCACACTTTCTAGTATGGGGCTCTGTTTTAGATTTGGGCTGAAAACAGTGACGAGGATGATTTAGTTACTGCTGGGCAGGGCTTACACAGAGTCAATGCTTTTTCTGCTCATCACCCCTTGACCCCACCGAGTAGGCTGAGAGTGCAAAAGGTTTTGAGGGGGACAGAGCCAGGACAACTATCTACAGCTAACCACAGAGATATTCCATACTGCATGGCATCATGCTCAGCATGTAAAGCTGGGAGGAAGAAGAAGGAAGGGAGGGATGTTCAGAGTTACATTTGTCTTCCCAAGTCACTGTTAGGCACGATGGAGCCCAGCTCTCCTGTGGATGGCTGGACACTTGCCAGCCCATGGGAAGTGGTGAATTAATGCCTTATTTTGCTTTGCTTATGCATGAGTATTTTACTGATTAAACAGCCTCTATCTCAACGCACGAGTTTTCTCACTTTTACCTTTCGAATTCTTTCTTACATCCCACTGTGGGTGAGTGAGCGAGCAGCTGTGAGGGGCTGAATTTCCAGCTGGGGTTAAACCACAACAGTATTATATGTCACTGGTTCCTCATCAAAATTGGGTAACTTAAATGGAAAAGTGGAGAGAGGGCAGGGACTGTAAGTCAAGAACATGTAGGAGTTCTGCTGCAACAGGATTTCCTTGGTGTTCTAATGCACTTTCTAACTGCTCTCATGACCTGGAAATGAAAACTACTGGAGCTGATTATGAAACCTGATGCAACTGATGTCAGCTTAGCTGAATTTGTCAGTTTAGTTGAATTTTCTGTGAAACTGATGAATGTTTTTATCAACATGCCAGGACTCCATCCTCCTCTTAATGTCCAGAGTCATAGAACATAGAATATGTCAGAAATATGCCAGCTCAACAGGGCAGTAACACAACATGGAGGAGAACAAGCAGTCTATAACCTTGAGGGGGCCCAAGTATGTTCAGCAGTGTAATA